>JAODAL010017568.1:0-77360 GCA_025379985.1 Phyllomedusa bahiana
AACAATGTCCAGTGAAACTAAAATGGGGGGTTGAAAGACTCCTTTTTCCGGCACTTTTTAAATGTGGGGGTCATGCAGGTTTGGGGCTCATGCTGTGGCCCAGGACAGGTATAGTCAATGTCCAGTGAAACTAAAATGGTGGTTGAAAGACTCCTTTTTTCCGGCACTTTTTAAATGTGGGGGTCATGCAGGTTTGGGGCTCATGCTGTGGCCCAGGACAGGTATAGTCAATGTCCAGTGAAACTAAAATGTGGTTGAAAGACTCCTTTTTCGTCACTTTTAAATATGGGGGTCATGCAGGTTTGGGCTCATGCTGTGGCCCAGGACAGGTATAGTCAATGTCCAGTGAAACTAAAATGGTGGTTGAAAGACTCCTTTTCCGTCACTTTTTAAATGTGGGGGTCATGCAGGTTTGGGGCTCTTGCTGAGTTCCAGGACAGGGATCTTCAATGTCCAGTTCAAGTAACATGATGGTTCAAATCATACTGCCTTCTGGCACTTTTTAATTTGTGGTGATGCAGGTTTAAGGTCAGGCTGTGGTACAAGACAGGGATAGTAAATGGTCTGTGACTTTTTTTTTCTGTGACTTTTATAACCTAAGTGTGTTGCCTATAGATGTAGGACGTATCCATTTGACTGTTGTGGATGTTAATTTCAGCTTCTCCAGCCTTGTTTGGGTGTAATAATGAAGGTGTTTTTGCTCTCACATAGACTTTAATGGTAATCGCGCATAATCGATGCTCACTATCGAAAAACCTATCGATAGCGGCCGACTATCGACTATCGATCGATCTCGATAGCCAACGCAATCGCTCAACACTACTAATGACATGTATTAGAAAAAAGTCTTATAATTTAATCTACTATTATTTTTTGTGTATTTGTGTGGAGGTGATAGGTACTCTTTAAGGCAGTGTACAATGCGCCAGAATGTATGAACCTGTTTTTCTGCAGATCATACATAAAGATGCATTGTAGTTCCTCTGTGACAATTCCGGCTGTTCTAACTGTTCTGCGCCTAGGTTTGGTTTCAAACATTCATAAATGTGTCTAATTCTACAAATGTGGTACGACACGCCCCAGAATACCCCTAATCTTTGGCGTATTACAAAGTGTCAGGGCAAGCGCCGACTGTGCCAAACTTTAGGGTGCGACTGTTCATACATCTATAGAACAGGGCTATGACAGCTTTTTGGTGCAAAGTACGCCAGAATGCTGGTGCAGTTCCGTTCATACATGTCGCCCAAAGTGTTCAATTCTCCTGAAGTGGTGTCTCAAAAAAATTGCTGTACTACACTGTACCTATTCACATCAATGGTTTTCTGTGTTATGTAGGACAGGTCCTCCCGAGATGCTCTTTGAAACTACTCTCTACTCTGGCCAAGAGATGAGGATCCTGAAGAGTGGACACACCTCTCTATTAACTCGCAATTTCCCAACAAGATGTATTAAAATGGGCTTTGGAGAACCCCGTGTTAAGGATGTTTCACACAAAACATTTTTTTCCTTTTTTTGCCCGAAACCCTGCAGCCAGATGTTACATGACTCTCTATATAGTAAAACATAAAATGGGGTCTCTAGTGACATCTTTTTTGCCATTTTTAAAGGATCCCAGCCAAAATTAACATAAGAGATTATGAATTAAAATAAATACTACTAAATATGCATGTAAAAAGGATGAAATAGGCTTGAAATCCAATGCATTTTGTGCAAGTAAAAACCGCATTGGGTATTATGGAGCTCTAAAACACTTTTGGTGGCAACTGCTGATCTAACTTTTTGTGGACTAAATTTTTTCACAACAATAATATAATAAATAATTGCTCTTCCCTAATATACTTTCACTACATTTAGGGCTTCTTGCATGAGCTGTTTGATGACAGGACCTCAAAAGTTCTCTGTCTGGATACACAGAAAACAGCTTTGCGTGGAGTCTAGGAGATCAAGGGCGACATATATGAAGCTCGCCACGTCGGGGCTCACCTTTCCACCGGTTTTCCGGCGAACTCTGCGCCTGATTTATGTCGGGGCGGGGGCGCGCTCATACATTCCATGTAAAGTCTGCCGCGCCTCGCCAGTGTTTGAGGCGCAGTACGGGACTTAGGCGCAGTGCGGCGCTGTGCCTTTGATTCGCCGCCGAAGGTAGTGCGGTCATACATGTGGGCAAAAGTCTGCCGCGCCTCGCCAGTGTGGGGGGCGCAGTGTGGGGACATGGACGCTGTGCGGGGACATGGGCGCTGTGCGGGACTGCGCCGAAAATCTGTTCTGATGCAAGACAGGCTAGAAAACAGCGAGAAATCATTCCACATGTCCGTGCGGAGTATGAAACAAAAATCGCCTTTATAAAGGCGTTCAACATTCTCAGAAAAAGAGCTCAAACCTGAAAAATAAAAAATACATAAAACAAAATCACTTTCCAATATCCTAATTCAAGAATTAGGATATTGGAAATTGCCGGGAAATACAGTAATTCAAAATCAGACAGCTATTCTCATTGGTTGGCATAAACGGGCCAATCAGAATAGGAGCGACAGTGAACCATTAAAACCTATGGAGAACTATTGACCAATCAGAATCAAAGGCGGGACAGTTCAAAATACAGTAAAAATGCAGAAAAGAGCTGATTGGCTGAACTAGCAGGGGCTTGGCTATCTCAGCCAATCAGAATAGGGGCGACAGAGACCCATTAAAACCTATGTAGAACTATTGACCAATCAAATTCAAAGGCGGGACAGTTCAAAATACAGTAAAAATGCAGAAGAGAGCTGATTGGTTGAGCTAGCGGGGGCTTGGCTATCCCAGCCAATCAGAGCGTGAGCTACTTCTCCCATTGTAGTCTATGGAGAGATGGGCGCAATGCAATCTCGGCTCTCAGCGCCGTGCGGCATGGAGTATGAATAAAAAATCATTTTTATTAAGTGTAAAATATTCTCTGAAAAAGAGCTGAAACCTTCTATAAACATAAATCAATTCAATCCCGAACAACGCGTTTGTCGCCGAGACCGACGCTACATCAGGAATTATAATGGGTTATAGAGAATTGCCGGGAAATACAGTAATTCAAATTGTTTAAGCTCTTCTCATTGGTCGCCATAAACCAGCCAATCAGAATAGGAGCGACAGTGTCCCATTAAAACCTATGGAGAACTATTAACCAATCAGAATAGGAGCGACAAAGACCCATTATATCCTATGGAGAAGTTTTGACCAATCAAAATCAAAGGCGGGACAGTTCAAAATACAGTAAAAATGCAGAAAAGAGCTGATTGGTTGAGCTAGCGGTGGCTTGCCTAACCCAGTCAATTAGAGCGCGAGCTACTTCTCCCATTGTAGTCTATGGAGAGATGGGCGCAATGCAATCTCGGCGCTCAGCGCCGTGCGGCATGGAGTATGAATAAAAAAAACATTTTTATTAAGTGTAAAATATTATCAGATAAAGCGCTGAAACCTTCTTTAAAAATAAAGCACTTAAATCCCTAACAACGCGTTTGTCGCCGAGACCGGCGCTACATAGGGAATTGCAATAGAGAGAATTGCCGGGAAATACAGTAATTTAAAATGTTTAAGCACTTCTCATTGGTTGTCAGAAGTCAACCAATCAGAATAGGAGCGACAAAGACCCATTATATCCTATGGAGAAGTTTTGACCAATCAGAATAGGAGCGACAGTGTCCCATTATAACCTATGGAGAAATATAGACCAATCAAAATCAAAGGCGGGACAGTTCAAAATACAGTAAAAATGCAGAAAAGAGCTGATTGGCTGAGCTAGCGGTGGCTTGCCTATCCCAGCCAATCAGAGCGCGAGCTACTTCTCCCATTGTAGTCTATGGAGAGATGGGCGCAATGCAATCTCGGCGCTCAGCACCGGGCGGCATGGAGTATTAATAAAAAAAACATTTTTATTAAGTGTAAAATATTATCAGATAAAGCGCTGAAACCTTCTTTAAAAATAAAGCACTTAAATCCCTAACAACACGTTTGTCGCCGAGACCAGCGCTACATAGGGAATTGCAATAGAGAGAATTGCCGGGAAATACAGTAATTTAAATTGTTTAAGCACTTCTCATTGGTTGTCAGAAGTCAACCAATCAGAATAGGAGCGACATTGACCCATTATATCCTATGCAGAAGTTTTGACCAATCAGAATAGGAGCGACAGTGTCCCATTATAACCTATGGAGAAATATAGACCAATCAAAATCAAAGGCGGGACAGTTCAAAATACAGTAAAAAGACAGAAAAGAGCTGATTGGCTGAGCTAGCGGGGCTTGGCTATTCCAGCCAATCAGAGCGCAGAGCTACTTCTCCCATCTAGTCTATGGAGAGATCGCGCACTGAAATCTCGGCGCTCAGTGCCGTGCGGCAAGAAGTATTAATAAAAAAAAATATTTTTATTAAGTGTAAAACATTATCAGATAAAGCGCTGAAACCTTCTCTAAAAATAAATCAGTTAAATCCCGAACAACGCGTTTGTCGCCGAGACCGGCGCTACATAGGGAATTGCAATAGAGAGAATCGCCGGGAAATACAGTAATTCAAATTGTTTAAGCTCTTCTGATTGGTCGGCATAAACCAGCCAATCAGAATAGGAACGACAGTGGCCCATTATATCCTATGGAGGAAAATTGACCAATCAGAATAGGAGCGACAGGGACCCATTATAACCTATGGAGAAAAATTGACCAATCATATTCAAAGGCGGGACAGTTCAAAATACAGTAAAAAGGCAGAAACGAGCTGATTGGTTGAAGCGGTGGGGGCTCGTCCAGCTTAGCCAATCAGAGCGCGAGCTACTTTCTCATAGAGTTCTATGGGGAAAAGAAATTCCGAGCGAGCTCTGTGATTGGCTAAGTTAAAAGAGGCGCAGTTATTTGGACCAATGGGAGAGCGAGCAATGCTCCTATGGGTTTTCTAATGCCATCTGAAATAAAACTGAAATAAAACTGTACATGGCCGAAATCAACTGATAAGACTACAGACGTTGTCCCGATATGTATATAAAATGAATAATAATATGGGGGTAAAGAAAAAAAAAATCACATCAATAAAATCATGTTTATTTCTTTATTTTCATTGCACCCATACTATTGATCCTTGGATAACGAAAATAAAGAAATAAACATGATTTTATTGAATTAATATTTTTTTTTATTATAATTTGATTTCGGCCATGTACAGTTTTATTTTAGATTGCATTAGAAAACCCATAGGAGTGTTGCTCGCTCTCCCATTGGTCCAAATAACCGCGCCTCTTTTAAACTTAGCAATCACCAGAGCTCGCTCTGAATTCTTTTCCCCATAGAACTCTATGAGAAAGTAGCTCGCGCTCTGATTGGCTAAGCTGGGACGAGCCCCCGCCGCTTCAACCAATCAGCTCGTTTCTGCCTTTTTACTGTATTTTGAACTGTCCCGCCTTTGAATATGATTGGTCAATTTTTCTCCATAGGTTATAATGGGTCCCTGTCGCTCCTATTCTGATTGGTCAAATCTCCTCCATAGGATATAATGGGCCACTGTCGCTCCTATTCTGATTGGCTGGTTTATGCCGACCAATCAGAAGAGCTTAAACAATTTGAATTACTGTATTTCCCGGCGATTTTCTCTATTGCAATTCCCTATGTAGCGCCGGTCTCGACAACACACGCGTTGTTAGGGATTTAACTGATTTATTTTTAGGGAAGGTTTCAGCGCTTTATCTGATAATGTTTTACAATTAATAAAAAAATGTTTTTTTTTTCAATACTTCAAGCCGCACGGCGCTGAGCGCCGAGATTTCAGTGCGCCGATCTCTCCATAGACTACAATGGGAGAAGTAGCTCGCGCTCTATTTGGCTGGGAAAGCCAAGCCCCCGCTAGCTCAGCCAATCAGCTCTTTTCTGTCTTTTTACTGTATTTTGAACTGTCCCGCCTTTGATTTTGATTGGTCTATATTTTTACATAGAAACGGAAGTGAAGAAAATCCAGCTCCAGTCCAGATTGGTGGAAAAAATATAAAAGGGAACTTTTATTGGGTATGCATTATAAAAGTGTCATCTTGACCCGCATGTTGCTGTACAGAGTCGCTGACGCGTTTCGGAAGATTATTCCTTAGTCATAGCGTGTACAATACAAATTAAAAATCTCCTTTAAATAGGCACATATCCGGTCACATGTGTTAAGAGGGAAGAACCCTTAACCCCTGCATGCCTAACCCAAAGTGAAATCTAAAACATATTATTCAACACATAAAATAAATCAAATGCACAGCTACATCAATATTTATAAAAAAACATCCTGTCTCTTATTCATACCTGCGGGATAACGTGAACCTAATTGATATATCCACCACGTTTCCCGATTCAACAATTTCTTACAATGATCTCCACCTCTAATAGTTCTAAACACTTTTTCTATGCCTGAAAATATGAAACCTGAGGTGTCTCCATTATGATGTTCTATAAAGTGCTTTGAGGCCATTGATATTCCGACTGTTAGTGATTTGCGTATGTCAGATAAGTGTCGCCGTATTCTAACCTTTAATGCTGTGGATGTACAGCCGACATATTGTAATTTACAATGTATGCAAGTGATCAAATAGACCGTATATTTGGTGTTACAATTAACATACGATGTAATATCATGTGTAACATTGTTCACAGTGGATGTAAAAGTTTTTGTAACCTGCATAAAGTTGTATGCAGTGCAACGTGAGTGACCACATTTGTAGGAACCTTTGTTTGATAACCTAGAGGGAGTGTGTACAGGTTCTGATAAATATAAGCTTGAGACAATAACGCGGCAAGATTTTACCTTTCCTAGAAACAAATTTTACACCATCATTCTCTATGAAGGTTTTTATATTCTCTTGAAAGAAGAGTATAGGTAGATTCTTTTTTATTATCACAACAATATCTTTATATTGTTATACAATATTGTTGCGATAATAAAAAAGAATTTACCTATACTCTATTTTGAAGAGAATATAAAAACCTTTATAGAAAATGATGGTATAAAATTTGTTTCTAGGAAAGGAAAAAATCTTGGCTCGTTATTGTCTCCAAGCTTATATTTATCAGAACCCATTCATACTCCTTCTTGGCTATCAAACAAAGGTTCCTACAAATGTGGTCACTCACGTTGCACTGCTTGCAACTTCATGCAGGTTACAAAAACTTTTACATCTACTGTGAACAATGTTACACATGATATTACATCGTATGTTAATTGTAACACCAAATATACGGTCTATTTGATTACTTGCATACATTGTAAATTACAATATGTTGGCTGTACTTCTACAGCATTAAAAGTTAGAATTCGGCGACATTTATCAGACATACGCAAATCACTAACAATCGGTATATCTATGGCCTCAAAGCACTTTATAGAACATCACAATGGAGACACCTCAGGTTTCATATTTTCAGGCATAGAAAAAGTGTTTAGACCTATTAGAGGTGGAGATCATTGTAAGAAATTGTTGAATCGGGAAACGTGGTGGATATATCAATTAGGTTCACGTTATCCCGCAGGTATGAATAAGAGACAGGATGTTTTTTATCAATATTGATGTAGCTGTGCATTTGATCTATTTTATGTGTTGAATAATATGTTTTAGATTTCACTTTGGGTTAGGCATGCAGGGGTTAAGGGTTCTTCCCTCTTAACACATGTGACCGGATATGTGCCTATTTAAAGGAGATTTTTTATTTGTATTGTACACGCTATGACTAAGGAATAATCTTCCGAAACGCGTCAGCGACTCTGTACAGCAACATGCGGGTCAAGATGACACTTTTATAATGTATACCCAATAAAAGTTACCTTTTATATTTTTTCCACCAATCTGGACTGGAGCTGGATTTTCTTCACTTCCGTTTCTATTATCCAAGGCCTGATTCCGGTTTGTCCGTGCACGTCCTGGGGTGGAACACTAGCGGAACATTGACGGTGAGCTGTATACTATTTCGTTTTGTATATTTTTCCATAGGTTATGATGGGACACTGTCGCTCCTATTCTGATTGGTCAAAACTTCTCCATAGGATATAATGGGTCTTTGTCGCTCCTATTCTGATTGGCTGGCTTCTGCCGACCACTGAGAAGCTCTTCAACAATTTAAATTACTGCATTTCCCGTCAATTCTCTTTAATGCAATTCCCTATGTAGCGCCGGTCACTGCGACATACGCGTTGTTAGGGATTTAAGTTATTTATTTTTAAAGAAGGATTCAGCGCTTTATCTGATAATATTTTACACTTAATAAAAATGTTTTTTTTATTCCTACTCCATGCCGCACGGCGCTGAGCGCCGAGATTGCATTGCGCCCATCTCTCCCTAGACTACAATGGGAGAAATAGCTCGCGCTCTGATTGGCTGGGATAGGCAAGCCACCGCTAGCTCAACCAATCAGCTCTTTTCTGCATTTTACTGTATTTTGAACTGTCCCGCCTTTGATTGGTCAAAACTTCTCCATAGGATATAATGGGTCTTTGTCGCTCCTATTCTGATTGCTTTATACTCCTTCATAGGTTAGAATGGGCCACTGTCGCTCCTCTTCTGATTGGTCAGTAGTTCTCCATAGGTTTTAATGGGACACTGTCGCTCCTATTCTGATTGGCTGGTTTATGGCGACCAATGAGAAGAGCTTAAACAATTTGAATTACTGTATTTCCCGGCAATTCTCTATAACCCAATTCCTGATGTAGCGCCGGTCTCGGCGACAAACGCGTTGTTCGGGATTGAATTGATTTATGTTTATATGTATAGAAGGTTTCAGCTCTTTTTCAGAGAATATTTTACACTTAAAAAAAATGATTTTTTTATTCATACTCCATGCCGCACGGCGCTGAGAGCCGAGAGTGTATTGCCCATCTCTCCATCGACTACAATGGGAGAAGTAGCTCGCACTCTGATTGGCTGGGATAGCCAAGACCCCGCTAGCTCAACCAATCAGCTCTATTCTGCATTTTTACTGTATTTTGAACTGTCCCGCCTTTGAATTTGATTGGTCAATAGTTCTCCATAGGTTTTAATTGTTCACTGTCGCTCCTATTCTGACTGGTCGGTTTATGCCGACCAATGAGAATAGCTTTCTGATTTTGAATTACTGTATTTCCCGGCAATTTCCAATATCTTCATTCTTGAATTAGGATATTGGAAAGTGATTTTGTTTTATGTATTTTTTATTTTTCATGTTTGAGCTCTTTTTCTGAGAATGTTGAACGCCTTTATAAAGGCGATTTTTGATTCATACTCCGCACGGACATGTGGAATGATTTCTCGCTGTTTTCCAGCCTGTCTCGCATCGGAACAGATTTTCGGCGCAGTCCCACACAGCGCCCATGTCCCCGCACAGTGCCCATGTCCCCGCACTGTGCCCCACACACTGGCGAGGCGCAGGGAACTTTTCCCCGCATGTACGAGTGCACCTCCTCGGACAGCGAATCTGAGGCGCAGCGCCGCACTGTGCCTAAGTCCCGCACTACGCCCCCCACACTGGCGAGGGGCGGCGGACTTTTGCCCGCATATATGACCGCACTACCTCCGGCGGTGAATCAAAGGCGCAGCGCCGCACTGCACCTAAGTCCCGCACTGCGCCTCAAACACTGGCGAGGCGCGGCGGACTTTACATGGAATGTATGAGCGCGCCCCGGCCCCGACATAAATCAGGCGCAGATTTCGCCGGAAAACCAGCAGAAAGGTGCGCCCCGACGTGGCGAGCTTCATACATGTCGCCCTAAATGTTTAGCTTCAAAGAAGGGAGGCTACATGCAGCACAAGAAAAGCATGAATTAGCACAGAAACATCACATTGATATAAATGAAGATAACCTTTTGAGTTCTTTTTTTTTTTGCTGGACAACCTGTTTAAGGAAAAAAAAGTGTATATTCTTGGCTCAAAACAAGGGCAAGAGAAAGGCAAGAATAATATAGTGCAGGATAAACAATATATTGAAACTGTAGTTTATAAATCTTCCATTCATCCTCCCTAGCTTATATTATTGTAATACAAAATTCTACACAGAGCAAAATGCTTTTCTGTATGAAATTACTGGTTCCACTGGTGATTTAACACCCCTAATGGTACTGGACAATAACTGTAGTCATATTTAAAGGAGAACTCTTGTGTATAAGGATGGTAGTGGTTAACCCCTGGGCAGTCCCTGTATTACTCATTTAGCCAGTACTGATAGCATTTTATTATTCTAGGTTCAATTACCCCCTGGGAGGTTGCATGAATACAATACTTATTCGCTTGTGTCAATAATACTGATTGAATGGCTGCTGCTGGGAGGAAAATCATGAGCTGTAACTGTGAGTATTGCAGTTTTTGCAAACTGTAGTGACATGAAGTAGTTTAACTGCAGGGTCCTAAAGCATTTATCCAGAGACAGAAAAATGTGTCTTGATTTGCAGTGACAAGCATTGGGTTCTTATAGTCCTTACTCCTTGTATTTAAGAATATAGTTGATTGATATACAGTAATAAAATATAAAATGTTAACAAAATGGGTAAAAAGCATAATATTATTTTTAAATAGTTGTGTGTGGAGAAAGTTACTTAACATACCTACAGTATATTCTAGGAAGATTGTGACATGCAGGATTATGGATCCCACTGAACATTTGGGTTTCATTTACTTTATTCTACAATATACACTCACCGGCCACTTTATTAGGTACACCTGTCCAACTGCTCGTTAACACTTAATTTCTAATCAGCCAATCACATGGCGGCAACTCAGTGCATTTAGGCATGTAGACATGGTCAAGACAATCTCCTGCAGTTCAAACCGAGCATCAGTATGGGGAAGAAAGGTGATTTGAGTGCCTTTGAACGTGGCATGCTTGTTGGTGCCAGAAGGGCTGGTCTGAGTATTTCAGAAACTGTTGATCTCCTGGGATTTTCACGCACAACCATTTCTAGGGTTTACAGAGAATGGTCCGAAAAAGAAAAAACAGTCCTGTGGGCGGAAATGCCTTGTTGATGCCAGAGGTCAAAGGAGAATGGGCAGACTGTTCGAGCTGATAGAAAGGCAACAGTGACTCAATAGCCACCCGTTACAACCAAGGTAGGCAGAAGAGCATCTCTGAACGCACAGTACGGCGAACTTTGAGGCAGATGGGCTACAGCAGCAGAAGACCACACCGGGTGCCACTCCTTTTCAGCTAAGAACAGAAACTGAGGCTCCCAATTTGCCCAAGCTCATCGAAATGGACAGTAGAAGATTGGAAAAACGTTGCCTAGTCTGATGAGTCTCGATTTCTGCTGCGACATTCGGAAAGTAGGGTCAGAATTTGGCGTCAACAACATGAAAGCATGGATCCATCCTGCCTTGTAAACAACGGTTCAGGCTGGTGGATGGTGGTGTCATGGTGTGGGGAATATTTTCTTGGCACTCTTTGGGCCCCTTGGTACCAATTGAGCATCGTTGCAACACCTTGTTGAATCTATGCCACGAAGAATTGAGGCATTTCTGAAGGCAAAAGGGGGTCCAACCCGTTACTAGCATGGTGTACCTAATAAAGTGGCCGGTGAGTGTATATGAAAATAAAGAGCACAGGCTTTTTACAACTTTGTTTACCAGACCTCAAACTTTAAAGGAGTTTTATCGTTTGAAGTGTTCGTGGTCTTCAGCTAATTCTAATGAGATTGAATTTGAAATCCAGGGGCGAGTCTCTCCTCTCAGCAGGCTGTCTCTCCTGCCTGGAGGCGTGTCTCTCCTCTCAGCAGACATGTCTGTCCTCTCAGCAGGCGTGTCTCTCCTCACTGAACAGCTGTGACATCATCATTCTGTATTTGCAGTAGAAGGGGAAAGTTGTCTGGACAGAACAGATCTGCAGCCTTCTGCAGTGTTCTCTTGTGTCTGCAGAGCCTTCATCTCCATGCTCCACAAGCTCCTTGATGTGTTATAACCAGTTATACACACAGCCTGAACTGATGAAACACATGTGAGGAATGCACACTGCCCTCCCTCTTCCCCCTCTGTTATCAGGCAGGAGGCTGTATGACTGTGTTATATGGAGTGAACACAGGACAAAAGACTGTGTTATATGAGGGGATCTATAATTTAAACAGTCAGTAATTAGTCAGATCATTCACCTTAGAGCTGGGAGATGAGTATAGAGCCAGCAGCCCTCTCACATAGGGGAGTAAACACAGAGTGTGCAGGCAGCCAATCAAAGCGCAGGGGGCGTGTCTGGGGTGTTTCCTGTCTGGTGGCGTATCCCAAAAGGCTGAATGACATGTCAGTCAGCCAATCACAGTGCAGGGGGTGTGTCCAGGGCCGAATCCATCCGGGGGCGTTTCCCGACTAGCCAATCACAGAAAAGGGGCTGTGTCCCAACTAGCAGCAGCTGATGCACAGAAAAGCTCTTATCTACTATACTAAGTGACTTACGTAATGCAACCCAATTACAAAAGTGCTTATTTTTACTGTCCCCATAATCTGAGATATGATCTTTGTAGCGAGAAAACCCCTTTAAGCCAACTGCAACATGCTTTCTACATCGAAATCCGCATGTAAAAGCATTCCAATATTTAATGGTAATCTGCACCATTTCAGCATAGATTTTGAAATCGCCAGTGTAGAAAATAAGTCACCTATTCTGCGTGGATTCCACATGGAATGAGCAACATATCACTTGTGGAAACAGCAGCTGCAAATAATAGGCCAGCGGGATACGGAATCCTTGATCTCCCAAGAGATGACAGTACCCACACCTATCACATGTTTATGACATATGCTGTGTAATAAACTATATCTCTAACCCCTTTCAGATATTTGACATAAGTTTACGTCATGGTTAGTAAAGGGGCTCCCATAAATTGTTGGATATTTACAGCAAGGCATTAGTGATGAGCGATTACGTTGACTACGTCGTCATCGGGTCGATAGTCGATATCGGCAATTATCAAGACGATTTCCGATAGTCGATAATAGATTATCGCCGATGACCATTACAGGGCTGGAGAAGCAGGAATTAACATCCACAACAGTCAAATGGATACGTGCTACATCTTAGGCAACACACTTAGGTTATAAAAGCCACAGAAAAAAGTCACAGACCATTCACTATCCCTGTCTTGTATCACAGCATGACCCTTAAACCCGCATGACCCACAAATTAAAAAGTGCCAGAAGGCAGTATTATTTGAACCATCGTTTTAACCTGAACTGGACTTTACATCCCTGTCCAAAAGCAGCAGACCCTTAAACCTATCAGGCCACCCAAAACCCACGTGGCGGGGTGTGACCCAAGGGCCTCCCCCCCGGCGGGGTTGTTCCCCCGGCACCCCAAAAAAGGGGCGGTCCCCTACACACTAAGCAAAAAAGGTCCTTACCTTCCTATCAAACCCCGGTTTTCCGAAGGCAACCCTCCCCAAAAGTTCCTAATTTTACTTTCCCCATAAAACGGGGGATTTTGGTTTCCTTTGCGAAGAAAACCCCTTTAAAGAAAATGCCTGGCTTTACTGGGGGAAAGCCCGCCAATGTAAAACCCCTTATTTAATGAATTGGGGCCCCAAGCCTGGGGAAGGTTTGAAACCCCCGGGCCCCCAAAGTTTTTGGTTTTTTTCCCACCATTTTTGGCGGGGGTGGTTTCCCACGGGGAAAATGACCAAACCAATAAAACCTTGGGGTTGGAAAACACAGGCCGCAAATAAAGGGGCCCAGGGGGTAACCAAAATCCCCTTGTCATTCCCCGGTTGCCGGACCCCCCCTTTAAAAATGTTTTTGCCATATTTTGAATTCAAAGCCTCCCCTTTCGTTTGACATAAGTTTTTTTTCAAAATGGGTTTTTGAAAAAGGGGCCCCCCAATAAAATTTTTTTTGGATTTTTTAACCAGAAAAAGGGCGGGGGTAATTGGGAAAAAATTTATCGCCCCCCAAAAATGGCCGGAAAATTTCGTTTTTTGGGTCTTTCAAACGGTTTTCCAAATGTTAAAAGAAAACGGCCAATAACCTTGGGGTTTGGAAAGAAAAGAAAAAGAAAACTTTTAAAAGGTTTTATTTGTACACAGGCAAAAAAACCTTTAAATTAAATTTAAAGCCAAAAAAACAAAGCCAAAACCTTAAAACTATTTTTTGTTTTGGTTCAAGGGGGATTAAAATCTTACCCACAAAAAAAAGGAAAAATTTAAATTTAACCTTTTTTGTAATTAACCTTAAAATTTGGGAAAAAGACTTTATTTTTTGGGAAGCAAAACCCCAAAAAACCTTCTTTAACCCGTTTAAAAAATTCCGGAAAAAGAGCCAAACCCAAAAAATTTTTTTTTTAACGGGGGAAAAGGGCTATTTTCCCTACGCCACAAACCCAAAAAGAAAAAAATTAAAAATTTGCCGTAAAAAGGGTTTTCCAAAAAAATTTAAGGGTTGAAAAAAGACTTATTTTGGGGTCACACAACCCCAAAACCGGCAATTAACCCCGGGAAAAAAAAAATTTCCCGGAAAAAGGACCCCCCAAAAACCAATTTTAGTTGTGGAAAATACTATACCAGCCAAACCAAAATTTGTTTAATTCTTTTGTTACCTCCAAAAAAAAAAAAATTTTTGGTTAAAAAAGCTTTTTTTTTGTCAGCAAAATTTTAAAAAGTTTAATTCCCTGGAAAAAATTTTTTAAAATAAAATTGACCCCAAAACCCAAAAACTTTTTTTATTTTTTTTAGGTTTAAAGGGGTTTTTCCCTACGGACACAAAAAGATTTGAAAAACCCAATGTTTTGAATTTAGGTTCCCAAAAAAATTTATTTTTGGCCTTTTTTGAAAAAACCCCCTTTTTTTGGCCAGACAAGGAAAAAAAAGCTTTAAAACCCCCAATTTTTTGGAATAGGGACCTTAAAAGTAAGTCCCTTTACAGGGAATTTTTGCCCCCAAAAAATTAAAAAGAATTAAACCCTTTTGCCTTGTGAAAGCCCCAAAGGAAAAAAAAATTTTTTAAAAAAAGGACTTTTTAATTTTGCGAATACCAAAAAAAAGCAAATTACCCAAAAAATTAAAAAGGACCCCACCAAAACTTTTAACTTTGTAGGGAAAGGGCCATTTTTTAAAAGCCCCCAAAACCGGAAAAAATTTTTAAATTTGTTTGTAAAAAGGGCCCTAAAAAAAAAAAAATTTATAAAAAAAAAAACTTTTTTTTCAGCCCCCGAAAAAAAATTTAATGGAGAAAATGCCAATAAATTTTGGTTTCCAAAAAAAATAATTTTAAAGCTTTTCCCAAACCCACTACCCCAAAAAACCCAAAAAAAAAAGGGGGAAAACCCCTTTTTTTTGGGGGAAAAAAAAAAATAAATTTTTGGGGGCTTTTAAAAAGGGTTTATTTTTGTCCCACACCGCAAAACCCCAAAAAAAATTTCCCCCCCTTTGGGAAAGGAAAAAAAATTGGCGGGAAAATAAAGGGGATTTTTTTTAAAAAAACCTTTTTTTAAAAAGGGGAAACCTTTTTCCCCTTTTGGGAAAGAATTAATTGACCTGAAATTGGCCAACATTTTCAAAACCCAAATAAAAAAATTAAAAAACTTAAGAAAGTTCAAAACAAAACCCCAAAAAAAATCCTGTAAAAAACCCAAAAACCCGAAATACCCGAAAGATTTCCCTACAGCGGGGAAAAGGGGGTTTTGGCCCCCGGGTTGGCGCTGGTTTTGGCGGGGAAAGGACCCCCCTCTTTTGGCTTCACCCGACTTTTGGGCCATCCCTTCTTTGGATCCCCCAGAAACCCTTTGGGCCTGGAACCAATCTAAAACACATTTGAAGCCCGCGATAAAATTTCATTGCACCAATTTTTTTAAAATTCTGGTTCCCTTTTTGTGTTTGATTTGTGCCCTGCATTACATGCGTTGGTGAGGTGGTAAAAAAAAGTTTTGCACAGAGGTCCCCCAAATTAGGTTTCCCTCCCAAAAAAAATTGCCTGTTTGTTTGTTTTGGGCGCTTGGCCCTAACGCGGGCCAGGGTCGCTGACGTTTTTTCCACTGAAATTTGAAGAAGTTAAGCAAAACGAAACAGATTCAAATTTATCAATCACCCAAAGGCCCTCCATTTCCTGCTTTTTAACTCTCTTTTGGGGGTGGGGGAAAAAAAAGGCTGAGTTTTTTTTTTGTACCGGGGAACCGGAGGGGGCCCACCCATAACGTTGTTCTTTTTTAAAAGGCCTTAAGGGCGAGGTTTATTTTGGGGGAAAGGGACCCAATCCAAAAACCATGGAGAAGGGACCCTTTTGTTTTCCCCAAAAGCCCCCGGGGTTTTGAAGGGGCACTACAAACCGATCTTTCACCCCCTCCCTCCCCCCGCCTCAAATTCGCCCAACCTTTTTCCCAAAGGGCAGGGAGGTCGGTAACGCGGGCCCAGGAAAACCTCCTCCTCCTCCTCCACTTCCTCCGGAAACAGCTTCAACACACCCCAAAAATTTCCCCTCAGAGATGAAACCCCTGAACTGAGCCCCCCTTTAAAAACCCCTGGAACCCGAACCTCCCAAATAAAAACCGATAAAATTGTAAAACCCTGTGGGCCCTTTGGGGGATTCGACGGAGAAAAGGGCTCCCCCCCCCCCCCAAAATTCCTGTGTCCGTCCCCTCCCCGCGCTGGCGGGACCTGAATTTCAAAATTGCCCCAAGGTTTCGTTCCAGAACTAAGATAACCACAATGCAAAATGCTGAAAAGGGGAAAATTGCCCCCCACGGGACCTTTTTTGGGGGTTTCCCTTTCAAAACTGGAAAGGGGAGGGTGCGGCTCTTTCACCTCCTCCACCACGGTGGCTCAACACCCCAAGGTCCGCCCCCGCTGCTTTTCCTGCCATGGTCATTTCCGTAACTGCAAAAGGGGCTTTGGCGCTGCTGCCACAATAGCTTGAGCATGTGGGGGGTTTGGGAATTCCAGCGTTTTTCCCCAAACCCAAAACAATGAGAGGGTTGGGGGGGGAAAGGCCGAGCCTAAAAGGGGCTGCAAGCACCGGGCCGGCCCAAGAAAAGGTGCAAAAGGCGGAAGGTGCGAACTCAACCTCACCCTTTCCCTTTCAGCAGGCAGTCCAAACCCGGGGAAACGTTTTTAAAAATTTTTCTGGACAAAAAAGGTTAAAGACATGTCCCCAGGCGGGGGGATTTTCTCCACCTACCGACCCTTAAGGGCGGCCACCAATTTCAAACCGTTACCCGAAACCCACCAATTCCCTGGCAAAAGGGTCTTGCACCCGGGGCCAGGTTCGGTCTTTTTTTGGGGAGAGCCGCCACAGCCCCTTTACCGTTTTGGGGAAAGGGTTCTCCAAGAACAGTTTAATTTTAAACAGGGCCCTTTGGTTTTTCCGGGGCCCCCGTGTTTGCCCCCAAAGAGGCCCTTTGGGGGAAAAGAACTCTGCACTATCCCTGGGGTTTTGAAGAGCTGGCGTCGACCGAGACCCCCACCGTCCCCAAACCAAGCCCAATCCCCCCCAGCCACCCTGTGAGCTTCCAAAAGGGGGGAGATTTTGGCCGGAAAACCAAAAAATGCCAGAAAAAACCCGCGCTTAAAATTTTTAGAAACACGTGGCTGGCCAGGGAGGGTTTGGTTTTTTCTGGAAAAAAAAATCCCTCTGGGCACTGTAATTGGGGGAAGAAAAGGGCCATGATTTTGGCAAACCCATCGTGCCCCACCAAAAAAAAAGGGCAACTTTCCAACCCCCAAAACCTGGCAATCCCCGACATTCAGGTTTTTGGCTTTGGGAGGGTTTTTTGGAAAAAAGGGTTTTTTTCTTCTGTTTCCCAAACCGGGGAAGACAGAAGGCTCTGAAACCCGGGCCGGGTGAAACCCGCGGGCAGGCCCAAAAAACTGGGGGAAGGAAAAGGGTTTGGGGAAAGGGGTCCCTGGTGGTGCGGGGTGGTACTCAGGCGACGGTGGAGGTTTGAAGCGGAAGGCAAAACCCCTTTATCATATTTCTGAAAAACATGGGCACTGGGGAACCTTGGTGGGGGGCGGAGGGGGGAAAGGCGGAGACAGAGGGTTTTTAAAAGGGGTTTGGGAACCCCCGGCATCGTGTGGCCTTTTTTTCCCCAAGTTTTTCCTCCATTTAAAACTCATGCTTTTTCGCTGAAAGGACTGGGACATTTTTTTGGTTTGGGGGGTTTAAACACCTAAGATTCTTCCTCTACTGATAAATTTTTAGGGAAAAAGGGCACATTTTGACATCGCGGGGTAAAATAAAGGGGGCTTCCCTCAAAAAAGGGGCCCAGGTTTGAGAGGCCCTTTGGATTTTTTCGACAGCGATAAGCGAGGGAGCGGTTTTTTCCGCTGATCGGGGCTGGCGGAATTTTTTCACCCGGACTTATGCAACCCCCCCCTTTTCCATTTTGAGGGGGGCCCCTAAACTGACACTACCCCATCGCTTTCCCCCTCGTCCAGTGAAAAAGCGCTCGCAAGCAAATTCTCTGAAAAGAAAACGTTTTTAAAAACCCCAATGTCTCTCATCATCATCAACACAGGGAAATTTTGGGCGTCCTGAAAAATTTTGCATCCAGGGGCAAAGGTCAAAAAGCAACAGGGACTGCAAAGGCTTTTCTGACCCCCCAGGGTTTTTGCCGATTGACCCCCTTCCTTCTCCCCCCTCTGAAAGGGATCATAACTGGGGGTCAAGCAGAGAAAATTTACCTCTTTTGGCCCCTTGATCTTTAACATGCCTTCCCGACCCCAACCCGGGAAATTTTTTCATCAAAGAGGTCTTCAGAAAATGGGTTTTCCCCCAGTTGTGGGGGAAAACGAAATTGACAATTTTGGGGTCCTTCCTTCATGTTGGACCATGCCGATGATCGATACGACATTTGTGGCCGTACTGGGGGGAAAGAGGATGTAAGACTCTGGATTGGGGAGGTTGCATTTAAACCCCTGAAGAAAAGATTGGGGAAAGCTGTTCGTTACTGAGATTTTACAGGGCCCCGAAACCCCGGGGATTACCCGGCCTCATTTCCCCAAACCCAAAAACCCCCCTGGCAAGCGTGTTGGCGCCAGCACTTTGGGAAAGGGGCACCTTTCATCCGACCTCTAAACCCCCATGCCTAACCCCCCCCTTTGCTCACTTTCCACCCCGCATTTTTTCTCCATTTTCAAAAAAATAAAAATTTTAAAAAGTATGGAAGAGTTTTTGGGAAATCCCCTTATTAAAAGAATGGCAAATCACAGCAAATTTTTAAATCCCTCAAATTTTCCCCACAGCCAAATAGGAATTTAGAAACAGAATTGTTTCAAAAATATCCCGTGGAAAAAGCGGTCAGGGGGGGAAAGGGAAACCCTAAAAAACAAAAATCAACAGTGTTCTTCCTTCACCCAGGGTTTTTTCAAACTGCCCAGAAACCTAGGAATTGAAAAGTTTTCTACAAAATATCATACAAGTTTCGCCAAACTGAGATTCAACGGGGCGCAATAAAAATTTCAGAAGTTTCAAAGGATGGAAAATTTCGTTTTTTTTTCAGCAATGAAAACGAAACCAATTTCTGAATTAAACCCTTGAACTGGCTAATTTTAAAAAAAAACTAGGGGCCCCACCACGTTTCAATACAAACTAAATTTTAAAAATTATAACGGATAACAAACGGGGGGATTTTTTCACCTAAAAAATACACCTGCGATTTACACAAAATTTTTGTATTCAAATTTTTAAATAAAAAAGGTGCTCTATGAAAAAAAACTGGGCTGCACCAAAGGGAAAAAAAAAAAACCTATTTTTAAATGTATACGGATAAAAAAAGGGGTTTTTTTTGCACCTATGAAAAACACCTGCAATTACTTGCAAATTTCTCTTTTTTTAATATCCGTTCAAGAAAGGGGGTTTTAAAAAAAAAGGCCTGCGCCCCCAGTAAAAAAAACCTAATTTAAATTTTTGGGACGGGTTTAAAAAAAGTGGTTTTTGCACCCCATAAAACCCTGTGGAAAAAAAAAAGTTCTGTAAACCTAAAGGGGGTACAAAGTGGGGCTTTTTAAAAAAAGCTGGGCAGGGGCCAAAGGAAAAAAACACGGAATTAAATTGGTTCTGTTAAAAAAAAAGGGGGGTTTTTTTTTTCACCTATGAAATACACCTGAATTTCAAGAAAATTTTCTGTATGGTAATAACCTTTCAAGAAAGGGTCTTTTAACAAAACTTTGGGGTGCGCCAAAGTGAACTAAACCTAAATTTAAAATTTGGACAATAAAAAACGGGTTTTTTTTCACCTATAAAACACCTGCAGTGACTGAAAAGTTTTTTTTATCCCCATTGTAAAATAAAAAAAAGGGTCTTTGAACAAAGCGGGCTTTTTCCAAATGAAAAACAAAGTAAATTAAAATTTTGTCGGATAATAAAACGTGGTTTTTTGCACCTAAAATACACCTGCGGTGACTAGAAAAGTTTTGTTTTCCATTTGGGGAATTTAAAAAATGGGTCTTTTTTTCAAAGCTGGGGTGGGACCAAAGTGAAAAGCAAAAGTAAATTTAAAAAGGGGTTTCCCGAAAAAATATAACGTGGTTTTTTGCACCAAAAATACACCTGTGGGGGCAAAAAGTTCTGTATCCTATTGTTTAGTACAAAGTGGGGGCTTGAAAAAAGCTGGGCTGCACCCCCAAATGAAAAAAAACGGAATAAAAATTTGTACTGTTAATAATGGTGTTTTTTTTTCCCCCTATAAATACACCTGCAATTAAATAGCAAATTTCTGATGGTAATATCCGTACAAGATCCTTTTTACAAAGGGGCTTTTAAAAAAAACTGGGCCCGCGCCAAAAAAGAACTAAAACCCAATTAAAAAATTTTTTACGGAAAAAAAACCCGGGGGGTTTTTCACCATAAAAACACCCTGCAAATTTTTACCCAGAAAAAATTTTCCAATTTTCCCCTTTTTTTTTGAAAAAAAAAACCAAAAAAGTGGGTTCCCTTTTAAAAAAAAAACCTGACTGCACCAAAGAGAAAACAACCTAATTAAATTTAAGTACAGAAAAAAAAAAAAAGAGTTTTGGGGACCCCATCAAAAAACACCTGCTTTTTCTTTAAAAAAATCTGCATCCCAATATAAGTACAGGCTTCACAAAATTTCAAGCTAAAAATTTTCCCCAAAAAATGGCCAAAACTGGTTTTAAAAAAAACCCCCTTTCAATGCAGGTCAAAGGAGAGTCGGGCTGCACAAAATTTTCCACCTCCTTTCAAAAAACCTGCCCCCCTTTCCCGCCACCTTTTTTCTTTTGTTTTGCCCGCTCCTTTTAAAAATTTTCAAACCAAAATAAATAAAAAAATGAAAATCTCCCAATCTACCCCAAGTTTTTAATGTTCACAGCAAAAAACAAAAGTTTCTGTTGAACAAAGAGAACAGTTTCGCTGAGCTTTTTTAAGAGACCGAGCACACGTCCCCTCTTTTTTAAAACACAAACACACACTGATCATGAACAGGGAAGGGCCCGTTCTATGTAAAACGAGGTCATGTGGGAAATTTCCACCAAAACACAACCCCTACCCCCTTCCAGTCCCTGACGTCGCACACCCACTCACCCTTTCTCTATTCCTAAGCTGAATTTTCTGGCCCCCCAAAAAAAAAAGGGAAACGCCAAAAGGCGCGATAGTAATAGATTTTCCAATTTTTAACCTAAATTATCCGAACAACAAAAAAAACCTTTCCATTTTCCCAAATTTTTTCCGATAAAAATCGCTTTAAAACTACAAGGGATTCAAGCGGGCCCAAAAAAAAGCCCGCCCCGTTCACTATGGGGGAAACCCGCTTTAATTTTCAGTTTGGAACCTGTAGCAATTTGGGGTATGACTGGGGGTTTTTCTCTTGGGCCTCTTCTGGTCCTTCCCTTTTTCTCCAAACACACCCCCACAACCCGATCATAGGCTGCGACTGGCTGCCATAATCACCCAGACACCAACCAAAGGACTCCAGATTGTCACTGACCTCACCACCCCTCAGGAAACAGCCTGGCATCGTGATTGACAGATCGTTGGGGAAAAAAAATCAACTTTGGGGGGAAAATAAAAAAAAAAATTTAAAAAAAGTGTTAAAAAAAAAAAACATTTAAAAAAAAAAAAAAACCCAATTTTTGGTAAAAGCTGAAAAAAACAAAACAATGAGAAAATTGCCAAATTTTTGGGTTTACCCCTCCCCCATAAAAAAACAAAAAAAAGCCCTCAAAAAGTCATATAAAGATTAAAGTGAAACCAATGAAAACATCACTTCATCCTACAAAAAAAAGCCCATATTGGGCTCCGTATTGGAATAAATAAACAGTTATGACTCTCAGAGCCAGCAATGCATAAACAATTTTTTTTTAAGTGCTGCGACATAGAAAACTATACAAATTTGATATCTCCCCACAGAGTAAATCTAACATGTCATGTATACTGCACAGCGAGCGCTGTAAAAATTAAAATAAAAAGCACTATCAGGAATACAATATTTTCTCCTTTCTGTCTCCCAAAAACCAGATTTAAAAGCAATCAAGAAGTCATGTCCATTAATGAAAACATCAACCCATCCCGTAAAAAACACCACCCGACACAGCTCTGTACACAGAAAACAGTTATGGCTCTCAGACTTTGGTGATACAAAAATTTGTTTTTTTTTATAAAAGTGTTTTTTGGTATTAAAACATTAAAGTATTACAAAAAATATATAAATTGGGTACACTGTAATTGTATTAACCTGCTTAGTAAAGTTGTAAAAAATTAAAAACACTACCAAATTTGCTGTATTTTGTTTCTTTGGAAGCTTTGCAAATGTGACATGGCACCCACCAAAATTGTGTTCCAAAAGGGATATCTTTAAAAACATCAAAATCGGAGAAATCAATATTGAGCTATGTTCCCTGGTAACATCTACCATGTTCCAGTGAATAATGGATAAAAATTGATAATCAACAAAAAAGTGACATTTTGAAACTTCACCTCCAGTTTTCTTTGATTCCTGTGAAACATCTATAGAACAAACTTCCTTAACACTGTTTTGAAAACTTTAAGGAACGCAGTTTCTTAGATGAAGTCATTTATTAGTGTGTCTAACATAGAGACCCCTTAAAGTCATGTCAAAACCGGACTGATTCCTAAAAAAAATCTGTGATGTGGAAAATTGCTAAAACATTTTTTTCACGACATTATGATTTTTCACAAGTAAACTAGAATTGTATCAACCAAAATTTTTTACCAACTTAAAGTACAATGTGTCATCAGAAAACAGTCTCTGTATCACATGAATAGGCAAGGGTATCAAGAAATTATTCCCGCATAAAGTGACACATGTCAGATTTAGAACTCTGTCATAGAGGTCAAAATTTGCTGCATCAGTAAGGGGTTAAAGGTGTTGATGTATAACTTAGTCATATATACATATAAACAGCCACTGTCCATGCAGTGCAACATGCTAAAAATGTTACAAAAGATATTTCACTTCATTACTAAAGCGGACACATGCTATAGTCATAAAGGGGAAATCTATTCTGTTCCTTATTCAGTCTGTGATTTGATACAACAATCTATTTATAAAGCAAAAATGAGCAAGCACAGCACTAAAACAATTATTTCCTACTTTTTATGTCTGCTTCTATAGACACAACAAGCCAGATTTTAGCCCATGGAAATTACATTTATGGAAGTAGTAAATCTACCACAATAATTTAGGATCACAATGTTATATATTTCCAGTTTTACATAAAAAGATATGAAAACACAGGACTCAGGTCTTTTAACTTTAACTCCTTAAGAATAGTGATGAGCGATTACATTGAGATATCCGATAGTCGATAATAGATTATCGCCGATGACCATTAAAGTCTATGGGAGAGGAACAACACCTTCATTCTTACACCCAAACAGGGCTGGAGAAGCAGGAATTAACATCCACAACAGTCAAATGGATATGTGCAACATCTTAAACAACACACTTAGGTTATAAAAGCCACAGAAAAAAAATCACACACCACTCACTATCCCTGTCTTGCGCCACAGCATGACCCGTAAACCTGCATGACCCACAAATGAAAAAGTCCAGAAGGCATTTTGATTTAAAACCATTTTTTTCCCTTGAACGGGAAACTTTGACTACCCCTTTGCCCTTGGAACGCAGCATGCCCCTTTAAAAATATCTGACCCCCAAAATTAAAAGGTGCCTAAAAAAAGGAGTCTTTCAACCCCCATTTTAGTTGAACGGGAAAACATTGCCCTATACCGGGTTCTGTTCCACAGAAAAGCCCCCTTAAACCTTTTTGGGAACTCCAGCCCCAAAAAATTTTTAAAAAGGCCCAAATTGTGCAATTTGTGTCCCCCCCTGGACCCCTTTTTTTGACACAAACTTAACCTCAAAAGAAAAACCTTTTTTCAAAACTTTTTTTTTAAGAGAAATTTGAACCCTTCCTGATTCCCCCCTAACTTTGGGGAGCCAGTGCTGCTGTCACCCAAACTGTTAACACAGGACATCCAGTGCTAGGGCCAATTACAGTGGGGGGCGGTGAGAGCCCGGGCTAGCTTCTGTCATCTTTTAAACACGCAGGTTCAGCTGCCATTTCCCGGGATTTACAGTGGGGGGGGGGTGAGGCCCGGCTGGCTCCGCCCATCTATTAACACGGTAAAAATCCCCTTTAGATGCAGAAACGAAAAAAATTCGTGTGAACAGAGTCCCGGAAATGGGAAGTGTGAGGCAAGCCTCCCCTTCCTCAGTACACAGTAAAAGACCGGGGTAGCGCTTGCCCCTCCGTATAAATGGGCCCAAAATTGGCTTCCCCGGGGAAATACTGGGGGTTTAAAAACGCCCCCTTTTCCCCACCCAGGTGCCCTTTTTCTTGGCATTCTTTTTCTCATTTTACCAACGGGGCTGGGAAATTGTCTCTGTTCTTTGTTTTGTGTCCGTGCCCCTATCCATGTCCTCCTAAATTTTAACCCTTTACATTGGTCAAAGTTTTCCTGAAATCCCCCTTTTTCAATTCAGGGGAAAATTTTTTTCCCAGCTATTTTGTACATGCAAGTTTTTTTAGTATTTTAAATTTTCTGGGAAAACACATTTTTAAAATAGGAGGGAATCCCACCGGGGTCTTTGTACTCTTATTTTTAATTGTTTTTAAATTTGGGTTTTCCCCAATACAGGATTGCTAGCTGAGTTTAAAAATTTTTGCAAAAAAAAGTCATTTTGCAATATTTTTTCCAAAAAAAAGTGTCATACCTTTTTCCGTTTTGACGCAACCCTCAACCCCTTAGCCACTCTTGACAATTTTGAAAACAAATTGGGCTGTTTAAAAAAAACCACATTTTTTTGAATTTTGGGCCCGTATTTTTAGCTGCATTTTCCCCAGGGAAAAAGCCCCCCAAAAAATTTAAAACCCTGACCCTTGAGGGCCCCTATTGACAATTTTTGAAGGGAAAAAATGTCTTTTAAAAAAACATTTTTTTTTAAAAATAACCTTGTTTGTATTGCTGCAATTTTAAAGGGACATGACCCCCAAAAAAAATAAAAATAATTCCCCAGGGCCCCTGTTTAAAAAAAATGAGGGAGAAATGCCACTTAAAAGCCAAATTTTTTGGGTTTCCAAAAGGGCCATGATTAAAGCTGTAAACTCCCCACAAAAATAAACCCAAAAAAAATTTTTAAAAAATTTTACTTTTGAGCCCCCCCTATGGGAAAAAATTTTGGATGGAGAAATGCCACTTAGAAGCCACATTTCTGTTCCCAAAACCCCGAATTTTAGCTGTAAAATTTACGCAAAAAGAACCCCAAAAACCCTTGACAATGCGAAAAATTTAAAATAAAGTTTTTTAAAAAATTTAATATGGTGTTTTTCATGAAACCTTTCTGTCTTTTACAGTCTCCCACAGCAAAACCAGCAAAAAAGAAATGTTGGGAATGAGAAAAAAAAAATTGCAGTAAGAAATGATAATTTTTAAAAAAAAATTTTTAAGAAAGGGCCAAATTTTGGGTTTGGGAAAAGGAAAGTGAAATAACCGGCAACAAAAACGGGGACCTCGGGAATTGGACCAAAAAACATCAAACAGAGATCCATGCCCGAAATTTATCCTTGAAGAAAGTTTAAACGATTTTCCTATTATCTGTTGGGAAAAAGCCGGATGCGTTTTTCTGTAATATCCCCAGCTGTGCTGAAGGGTCCCCCTCAGATATGCCCCTGGCTGCTGGGCAGGGCAAAAACCTCTATGGGGGGGGTGGGTGGCCCAGCTCCGGCCCTTCGTCCCCTTTTGGATACCCCCAAAATCTATTGGGGGCCGGAAAACATAAAAAACATCGGTGTTGAAACACAGATGTCGTCACCATGATCTTAAGGCTGGTCCCGGTTTTTGTTTTGGGTGTTTTTCCCTGCATTGCAGCGTTGGTGAGGTTTGGGAAAAAAAGATTGGGCAGAAAGGGCCACCCATTTTTGGTTCTGCCCCCCTTTGTCTGTGCTGTTGCTGCTGCTACTGCTACTTTTGGGATCTACTGCTGTCATTTTCGCTGATGTTGTTCCTCCGGGGACATTTGAGGAACGTAAAGCAGACGCAACAGAGGTTCCATTTTGATAAAATCAGAAAGGGTTTCCCTTTTTCCTTTTTACTCTCTATTTGGGTGGGGGGAAAGGAAAGTGCTGTGTTTTTTTTTTGTACCGGGAACCCAAAAGGGGGGCCCAAACCCGTAATGTTGTTATTTTTTTTGGGCCCTTTTAAGGCGAGGATCATTTTGGGGGAAAAATGGAACCCAAGGGCACCCCATGTGAGAGATGGACCCCTTGATTTCACAACCCTTTTGGGTCGGGGGGCACTAGAAAATTTTTGATTTCCCTATCTTCCTCACCCCCCCTTTCAAATTCGCCCCAAACCCTCCCCTTCCAAGGCAGGGACGTCGGGTAACGTCTTTTTGTCCAGGAATACCTCCCCCTCCTCCCCCGCTTCCCCCGGGGCCACAGCTTAAAACACACCCCAAAAATTTTGCCTCAGATGATGCACCCTGAGAGTGTGCCCCGCCTTCCCATTTGCCCTGGACCCGAACCCCCTCCCTTTAATGAAGATTTTTAAAATTGTGAAACTTTTTGGGCCTTTGTGGTTTTCGCGGAGGGGAAAAGGTCCGTGTCCGCATTTTGGGGTCGTTACCCCTTTTCGGCGCGGGCGGGCCCCCTGTTGTTTCAGGTGTCCAACGATCTTTTCCAGAACAAAGATAAACCACAATGTCATGCGGGACAAGGGCTTTGTCCGAAACTAAACCATTTTGGTGGCTTCTTAAAAAACTAAAAAGGGGGATGGTGCAGGGGCTCTTTCACCTCCCCTCCACTCTCGTTTGGCTCAAAACCCCGAGGTCGCCCCGTGCTTGTGGGGCCATTTTGTCACTTCGTACTGCGAAATTTTGGCATTGCGCTGCTCCCCAAAATTTCGCTGGATAATGTGGGGGGTTGGAATTCCAGCGTTTTGGGCCCCCTCAAAAAATGGGGGACGGTTGGGGGAAGGGCCCGAGCTGCCTGCAACGCACCCGGGGGGGACAAAGGCAAGGTGCGAAAGGGGGAAACAAGTCCCAAAACTCAGACCTGACCCTTCCCAGCGGCAGTCCAGCCCCGGGGTTTTTAAACCTTTCCTTTAGAAATTTTTCTGGGACAAAAAAGGTTCATGACATGTGCCAGGCAAGGGATGGCTCCAGCCAAACCGATTTAAGGGCGGCCGGGCAGTTTTCCCCCCCGTTATCGCCCCCCCCTTGGGCCTGGCAAAAGGTTCTTGTCCCCCAAAGCCAGCGCTCGGTTTTTTTGGGTGGAGACCCGTCCACAGCTCCGCCTGTGTGTGGATTTCTCCAAAAAAGTTTTTTTTAAACCGGCCGGGGTTTTTTTTTGGGGCACTTTAAATTCCCACCAAGGGCCCTTTGGGGGGAAAGAGCCCTGAACCACCCCTGAAAGTTTTTTGAAGAGCGTGCGCCGGGGCCTTGGGGCCACTGTCACCCCCAGAGCATCCACCCAGCTCCCCCGGGTGAGCTGTCACAGAGTTTTAAAAGCAGCCTTGGCCGTGCTTACTAGTCCTTTGTGCCCGGGGGGTCAGATGGACTTTTCCGACACGATGCAGAAAAAGCGCTTGAAATTTTAGTGACACTTTGGGCGGGGCCAGGGGGGAAGGGGAAACGGCTTTTTCTGGCAAAAAAATTGCCTCCCACGGCATCTAGTTTTGGGGAAACAGGAAAGGGGCCCCAGGGACGTGGGGGAAACCCATCTTTTGCCCAACCAGAGGGAAAAGGCAAAATTTAAAGGGCCCAAAAGCCGGGCAATGCCGCCCATTAAAGGTTTTTGGGTTTTTGGGAAAGGGTTTTGATTTTAAAGTGTTTCTTCTCCCCCCCAAACCTGGAAGACAAAAGGGCTGGTGCTAGAGGGCCCGCTGTAGGGCCCGTGAAGGGTTGTAAAAAAGGGCGGGGAGGAGAAGGGGGTAGGATGGGTCTCTAGTGGTGGGGGTTTGGAAACTCGGGCGACGTTGGAGGCTGAAGGGGGAGGCTGTTTCCCTGATCAAAAACTCTGGGGGAAGACAGGGGAAAGTGAGGAAGTTGGGGGTTTGTGAGAGGAGGAGGAGGGGGAGCAGAGGGTGTGCAGTGGTTGGAACCCGGGGGTGGGTTTTCTACCCTTTTTTGGCCATGTTTTTCCCTCCATTTCAACTCATCCCTTCGCTGCTTGTAAAAAAAGGAAGGGTTGGTGGTGGTTAAAAAAACCTAAGATTCTTGCCTCTACTTAGGGTTTTCGGAAAAGGGGGGATATGACATCGCTGGGGGGAATCAGGGGTTTTTGCTAAGAAAGGCCCCGGCTTGAGAGGGGCCTGGACTTTTTGACGGCGATAAGCGAGGAGCGGGGTTTTCCCTGACCCTGGGGTGGCGAAATTTTTTCCCGCGGACTTCTGCGACCGCCCCCTCCCTTTTTTAGGCGGGGACCCCCTTTTTGACAGTACCCCCTCGTTTTTCCTCCTCGTCCAGGTTTAAGCCCCTTTGCCAAAACAAATTTTGCTGGGAAAAGGGGCCCTGTTGTATCCGCAATTTTCGTCATCATTCATAACACGGTTGGGCTTCGTTGTTTCCCGGGCCTTCTGCACCAGGAGCGCGGATACAAGCAAGAGGCACGGGAAGGCCCTTGCCGAAAGCCCGGGGGTTTTTTCCAATTTACCGGCTTCCTTTTTTCCCCTGATGGCCATGGGGTAACTGGGATCGAGCAGACAAAAATTTATTCCCCCTTTGGCCTTTTTATCTTTTTTAAAATGCCCTTTTGACCCAACCCCATTTTGTCATCAAAAAGGTCTTCAGGAAAAAAGGAAATTTTCCCAGTGGTGGGTACATTAGTTGGGCATTTGGGGTGCCTTACTTCATGTTGGACGGGTTTTGGGTGATGGGTGTTTACGGAAAATTTTTGGCCGTGAAAAAGGGGAGGACGAGGGGGTAAGAGGGGGATGCAAAGGGTTTCATTTTAAACCCCCTGAAGAAAAATTTTGGGGAAGCTGGGTTTGTTAATGGATTCACAGGGCCCTTAAACCCCGCGATGACAGGGCTGACGGTTTCCCGCAAACCCACGAAACCGCTGGCATTTCGTGTTGCGCCAGCATGGAAAAGGGGCACTTTTTTTCTTTCCTCTACCTCCATATTTCCCACCCCCCCCTTTGTCGCTTTTCCACCTGAAATTTGCTCCATGTTTTGAAAAGATAAAAAATTTTAGAAGGTATGGAAGAGTTTTGGGAAAATCTCTATTAAAAGGCGGCCCAAAAAACAGCTTTTCTCAAATTTCCCCCAAATCAAAAAAAAATTGCTGGATTTAAAAATTTTAAATGCAAAAAAAACCTCTATTTAACAAAGCTTTATTGACCAAAAGGGAAAAACCCCCACGGGAAAAATATACGGAATTTAAAAAAAAGGTATTTTTGGCAACCCCCTCCAATAAACCGTGGTGATACCAAAAAAATTTCTGGATTTATTTTAAATGCAAAGGGGGCCCTTAGGGAACCTTTAAAAAAGGGCCCGCGCCAAAGTGAAAAAAAAAAAGTATCTGAAAAGTATACGGATAAAAAAAAGTATTTTTGGCCCCCTATTTTAATTTCACCTTTTTGGGGACTTTCAAAATTGTTTGGGTTCAAAATTTTAAATGCAAGGGACCTTATTCAACAAAGTTGACTGAAACCCAAAAAAAAAAAAAACCCCTTTCTGAAATGTATTGGTTAATTTAAAAGGGATTTTTGGACCTATCAATACCCGGGGTGACTACAAAATTGCTGGATTCAATTTTAACTGCAAAGGGGGGCTCTTTGAAACAAAGCTGACCTGCGCCAAAGGGGAAAAAAAAAAAAGTTTTGAAAAAAAATTAAGGGTAAAAAAACGGTATTTTTGGCACCTATCAATACCCCGTGGTGACTCAAAATTTTGGGGTTTAAATTTAAGTGCAAGGGTTTCCTCTATCAACAAAAACTTGACTGACCAAAAAGGGGAAAAAACACGTATTTTAAAGGGATACGGATAATAAAAGGTTTTTTTGGACCTAGCAAATTTCACCTTTTGGTGACTAAAAAAAATTTCTGTTTTCAAAATTTTAAATGGGAAGGTGGCTCTTTGAAAAAAAGGGTTTGGGCCCGCGCCAAAAATGAAAAAAAAACGTATCTGAAATGTATACGGTTTAAAAAACGGTATTTTTTGGGACCATCAATACACCTGTGGTGACTACCAAAAAAATTTTGGATTTTAAAATTTTAAATTTCAAGGGGGACCTCCCCATCAAAAAAGTTTGGGTGACCCAAAAAATGAAAAAAAAAAAAACGTATCTGAAATGTATTGGATAATTAAAAAGTATTTTTGGAAACCCATCAATTTTTAAACCCTTTGGGGGACTAAAAAAAATTACTGGATTCAAATTTAACTGCAAGGGGACCTCTTTTTGAACAAAAAACTGGCCCGACCCAAAGTTTAAAAAAACAGTTTTTTTAAATGTATACGAATAAAAAAAGGTATTTTTGGGACCCTTTAAAATTTACCCTGTGGTGACTACAAAATTGCGGGGTTCCAAAAATTTTAAATGCAAGGTACTTTTATGAAAAAAGCTGGCCGGGGCCAATGTGAAAAAAAAAAAAAGGTTTTCTGAAATGTTTGGATAAAAAAAGGTTTTTTTTTTGCACCTTTTCAAAAACAACCCGTGGTGACTACCAAAATTGCTGGATTTTAAATTTTAAATGCAAGGTACCTCTTTTCAACAAAACTTTACTGACCAAAAGTGAAAAAAAAACGTTTCTGAAATGTATCCCGGGAAAAAAAAAAAGGTTTTTTTTGGCACCTATCAATTTCACCTGTGGTGACTAACCCAAAAATTTCTGGTTCAAATTTAAATGCAAGGGGACCCCTATCAACAAAGCTTGACTGACCAAAAGTGAAAAAAACACGTATCTGAAAAAAGTATTTCGGATAATAAAAGGTTTTTTTGGCACATATCAATCACCCCTGGTGACTAAAAAATTTTCTTGGATTTTAAATTTTTGGGGCAAAATACCTCTAAAGAAACCCAAAAAGGGCCCGCGCCAAAATGAAAAAAAAATGTATCTGAAATGTATAGGGTAATAAAAAGGGATTTTTGGCCCCTATTTATAAAACCTGTGGGGATTTCAAAATTTCTGGATTTAAATTTTTTAAAGCAAGGGGACCCTATCAACAAAACTTGACTGGGGCCAAAAAGTGAAAAAAACAAGTTTTCTGAAATTTTATTTGGATAATTTAAAAAGGTTTTTTTGGCCCCATCAATACAACCCGTGGTGACTACAAAAATTTTGGATTCAAATTTAACTGCAAAAGGGACCTTTAAAGAAACAAAGCTGGCCTGCGCCCAAAGTGGGAAAAAAAACACGTATCTGAAAATTTTTTCGGATAAAAAAATGTTTTTTTTGGCCCCCTATTTTAATTTCAACCCGTTTGGGGACTACAAAATTGCTGGATTCAAATTTTAAAGGGCAAGGGTACCTCTATGAAAAAAAGCTGGCCCGCCCCCAAATTTTAAAAAAAACACGTTTTCTTTAAATGTTTACGGATAATAAAGGGATTTTTTTGGGAAACCCATCAATTTCACCCGTGGTGGGCTACAAAAATTTTCTTTGGGTTCCCAAATTTTAAATGCAAGGGTGGCTTATGAACAAAAGCTGGCCCGCGCCAAAAATGAAAAAAAAACCCCGTTTTGAAATTATTTCGGATAATAAAAGGTATTTTTGGCACCCATCAATTTCCCTGTGGTGGGCTAAAAAATTGTGGGGTTCAAATTTAAGTGCACCGGGACCTTAAACAACAAAGCCCTTTATGACCAAAAGTGAAAAAACACCTATATGGGAAAAGTATAGATAATAAAAAGTGGAGTTTTGAACCCCCACAAAATAGACCTGATTTTCTAGAAAAGATCCGTATTTCCCAAATAAGTTTTAGGCTGGCCAAAAAATCCAAGTAATATTTTTAACCGGGAAAAGTTAATAATTGAGTAAATTTCAATTTCAATTTTCTACAAATAAGTCTGGGGGTCAAATATCCAAATATCCCCTTTTAAAAAGCTTGGGCTGTGTTTTGCCAAACGGCCCCCCCCCCCCCCCCCCCTTCCCCCCGTGGGGCTTTACAGGGGGCAATGCCCCCTTTAAAAATTTCAGCCTAAATACCCAAATTTTGGGAAATCTTGATCTACCTAAAATTCTAAGGTTCACAAACTAAAAATATAGCTGGTTTTCTGTGAAAAAAAGGAAAATTTCGTGAAAACTGTTTTGCACCCGGGCAGAGCCCCACGTCCCACTCCTTTGGATAAGGACACAAATGACATGAACAGGAAGGGCTTTTTTCTATGTTTAAAAAGAGGGTATGTGTTTTTTCCAGCCAATCGAAACCCCTACAATCCCAGAAAGACGTCGCACACACAGCTCACCCTGCTTTTTTTTTAAGTATTTGCTGGCCGCCAAAATGACAGGGGAAACGCCGAAAATGGGGGCGATATTAAAAAAGATTTGCACAGGGTTTTTAAACCCAAATTAACCCCGTGATCTAAAAAAACCGATCAAAAATTTAAAAAACCGTGCCCCCATTTTAAAATTTGTCGATAAAATCGCTCAACAACTCCCCTTTAAGGGGCCTTGGGTTTTTTTTAATTGACACGTTAGTTTTTTCTCCTCGCCTTCCAAAAGCCATGACTTTTTTTTTATTTTTCCACCTACCTTTGTCTTTTATTTTGCTTGGGGCAGGATGTACTTTCAAAAGGTGTCAAATTTAAAAGTACCATAAATAAGCTTTTGAAAATGCAAAAAAAAAACTTTGGGGGCAAAATGTGAACAAAACGTACTTGCGCCATGTTTGCAAGGATTTTTTTTTTTTTAAGGGTATCCACTCTTTCTGGTATAAATGATGTGTTCTCTGTATTCTGCAGGTTGACACAATTCCAGTAATACCAAACATGTAGGGTTTTTGTTATGTTATAGTACCATAAAAAAAATCAAAACATTTTCTATTTTTGAAATTTGTGCCACAGCGCCACTTTCTGCGACCAATAATTTTTTTTTTACAAAAACCCTAGGGTTGAGTGAGGGTGTATTTTGTTTGTGGGTGAATGTACTTTTTATTGGTACTATTTTGGACGCATGAACTTTTTTGTATTTTTTTCCCAAATTTTTGGGGCTTTAAATTTTTTTAAAAAACCCCCGAAATTTTTGGGTTTGGAATTTTTTTCTTTAAAGTGTTAGCGTAAGGAACAAATGTGTTTTTTTTTTTAATGATCTGACTTTTTTGGACGTGGCGATACTAAATATGTGTAACTTTTTTTATTATTTTATTTTTTTTATTTGTAAAATGGAAAAAGGGGGGGGGGGGTAATTTGAACTTTTAATATATTTTTTTAAAACTTTTAAACTTTTTTTTTCTTTAACATTAGGTCCCCCTAGAGTACTTCACCACTAGGTGGCACAATCATTTATACAGCCTAATGCTTTGTACTGTATAGACAATGCATTAGGGTGTACCAATATGGCGGTTTCACTAATTTCTGTCTGGGGCAGGAAGTAGTGAAGCAAAAAACATGACGGTGATGGAAGCCTGCATTAGGCTTCAGACTCCCATGTTAATCAATCGGAATACAACGATCTCGCCGCTAATGTCCCGATCAGACTGAGAAACAGTGCGAGCATGTTTCTATTATTTGAAGCCACGGCATTTTGCTGCAGGTTTTAAGGGGGGTTTAAAAAAGTGTGGGATGGTGGAGGCTCCATCCCACACTGTAACCAACATCACCCGCCAGTTCCAAAGGGATTTGAATGACCAACAGTAAAATCGTGTCTATAAGCGGAGACATATTAGGAACAGATCCTGCTCTCGTTCAAGGTCGGGTTTTTTTCTGTCTGTTCCCTGAATGATCATCTTAGGATGAGAAATAGCAAGTTAGAACATATCAAGAATGATGGCTCATCCAAACATAATTCGGGTCCTTTTAAAAACGCAAAGGAGCTCCGCATGTGCAACAAGCAAGCAGCACGAGGAGTAAATTAGAGCTAATTAATCTATCCTCACTAGGGATGAGCGATTATAATCGACAAAGTTGAAATTGGCACGATTTTTTTAGCTGATACGTAAAATTTCCTGATCACAAACCGTCAACGTATTTAGGCGACAATATGCCAGAAATCTAATTACTATCGCTCCCATTTAACGGCGCTTCCTTTCATTTTGGCGGCCAGCAAATCAGATTAGGATATAGAGCAGGGTGAGCAGGTGGGCGATCTTCATGCTGTGATGTGTATGATGTCAATTCAGCTGGAAAAATCACATGACCTCATATTACATAGAATAACGTATCCTGTTCAGTAACAGTGTTATCATTGTCCTATCACTAAAGCAAACTTGTGCTACTGTACCTCTCAATAAAGCTTTTATAAGCTCAGAGACACAGTTCATTCTCTTTAATTCATAGAGACACAACTAATCTTTTAGCTGTGAACATTAGAATATAGGTAGATTATAGAATTTCAAGTTCTTAGTTTAGTTAGACAGAGACTTTTAAAAGAAGCATCTAGCGCGTACACCGCAGGGTTGGAGGGGAGGTGCGGATCCGAACATACAGACAGCTGTGGCTTTGAAAACAGGGTGTATAATGGAGCATCCCAGACTCTACTTTGAAACCTGCAATGAAATGAACACATTATTAACCTTTATGCTAGCACACCTCACACCTGAGGTGAAATTTGTACCTTTTTATTTTGTGCATCCAGTTTTGTTTCAATAAAGAGCCACCTTTACTTAAATTAGGATACAACATTTTCCTTTTCTAGTAACTGTTTGTGTATTTCAATGTGTGCAAAAAACACTATAGTTATACAACATAAACTTTTAAAAGCATGTATTTCACTGGTGCATCCAGTTTTGTCAAAGAGCCACCCTAGTACTTACATTGGATACAGAAAAGTTCTAGTAACTGTGTGTGTATTTCATTGGTGCAAAAACCACCTTAGTTACCTTATAACTTTTAAATAGCAGTAATTTTCCCTTTGGTGCAGAGCCAGTTTTGTTCAAAGAGCCACCTGTACATAAATTAGGATACAAAATTTCTAGGAACGTTCTCGTGTGTCATTGCTGCAAAAAAATGCAAATTCCCTCATCCTGTAACGTTGAAATATTTTATTGCGCTCCTGGTGAATCTCAGTTTGGTGCAGACATAGCGCTCCTTGTAGATAGTTTGTTGAAAACGATCAATACCTAGTCCTACTTGGGCATTTGTAAATATCCTGGACTGAAGGAAGAACACTGTTGATTTTGTCTTACGGTGTTCCACAACCGTCCAATTTCACAGTCTTCGATAGAAACATTCTGTTTTCTAATCCTAGTTGCTGTTGGAAATAAAAGGATTAAGAATGCCTGTGATTTGCCAACTTTCAATATGAGACTGTCAAAACTCCTTCCATATGTTATTAAAATTATATTCTTCAGAACATGGAGCGAAATGGCCTGTTGTAAGCGAGCAAAGTGGGGTGTAGGACATGGAGGTAAGGTACTAGAGAAAGGTGCTCCCCTTCCATTGCGCGACAACACTCAAGCCAGCGGATCTTCGGTTTGCAGGACCGTCAGGCACAGAACTCGGACTGGCCGCACAGGGGGAATAAGGAAAACCCCGGTGGGCCCCTGCAATGATAGACCTCAAGTTGCTTTTTTTAACTGCATCTACCCCTCATAAGAGGAAAGAAAAAGCACAGAAAGAGAGGCAAAAAGCAAGAGGCAGAGTATAGGAGGCATGTACAGACATTTACAGTAGCTATAGGGTGGGCCCCTAAAATAAACTCCACCGGTGGGCCCAGAAACAGCTCAGCTGGTAAGCACCTAGAATCAACTCCACCTGTGGGCCCTAGGTACTCCAGTCCGACACTTGTTGGGCCTGTCATCGCTGGGTCGGTGCTCTGTGAATCTCAGTAATGAACACGTCGCAATCTGTTTCTCAGTGTTAATGCAACCTGCCATCCAGCAGTCTTATACCTCCTCGACCTCCCAGACACGGCCACAAATTTCATCATCATCATTCCCCGTCAGCAATTCGTCCAACATGAATCAAAGGCAGCCCAACATGTCAACTCGTGTACCCACCACTGTGGATAAACCATTTTCTGAAGACCTCTTTTATAACAAAAAGCAGTTGGGGTCAGAAGGCACTTCAAAAGATCAAGAGGCCCAAAGAGGATGATTTGTCTGCTCTGACGCCCAATCGCTGTGATGCCATCAAAGGAGGAAGGAAGCTGGTCCAATCGGCAAAAATCCCTGCGTTTGGCAACGTCGTGCAGTGCCTGTTGCTTGTAGCCCGCAGCTCCAGGATGCAGAATGTCATGACAAGGAACTCACCTGTGTTGATAATGATGATGACGACATTGCGGATCCAACGTGGTCTTTTCAGCAGAATTTGCTTGCGAGCGCTACCATCACTGACGAGGAGAAGACGATGGGGTAGTTGTCAGTTACAGTGCTCCCGCCTCAAAAGGGAAGGGCAGTCCCCCCCCCCCCCACCCCCCCCCCCCCCCCCCCCCCCGCACAACTCCTCTGAGATAATTCCTGCCCCACCCATGATCAGCGGAAACACCGCTCCTCGCTATCGCCGTCGAAAAGTCCAGCCCAACGATGTCATATGCCCGCCTTTGCCGTAAACGCATCAGTAGAGAGAAGAATCTTAGGTGTTTAAAAAAGCCCAACCACACAACATGTCTAGTCAACAAGGCAGCGAATGCCTGAGTTGAAATGTAGGGAACACTTGCCGAAAAAGGCCACACCGAACCCACGGGCTTCCAACCACTGTCCACACCCTTTGTCTCCGCCTCCTCCTCCTCCACCACCACAAAGCCGACCACATCAGCCCATGTCTCTCAGAGGTCATGACAAGGATCAGCCTCCGCTTCAGCCTCCACACCGTCGCCGAGTACCACCAGCACCCACCAAAGACCCATCCTACCCCTTTTTTCTTCCACCATTTGACCTGCCCGGCCGTACAGGCGGCCATTCCTAGCAGCCAGCCTTCTGTCTACCAGGTTTGGAGCAGAAGAAACACTTTAACCCAAACCATCCAAAGCCAAAAGCCTGAATGTCCATCTAGCCAGGCATATGGCCTTGGAAAAGTTTGCCTTTTCCGTCTGGTGAATACAGATGTGTTCCGCAACATCATGGCCCTTGAACATGCCCCAAAACCAGATTCCAAGCTGCGCATTCCTTATTTAGGAAAATCCGTCCCTGCCCAGGCCAGGCCAACGTTCATCTAAAATTACCAATGCGCGTTGTCTGCACTCTGTTTTTGACCAAAGTCCCATCTGACACCGATACATGGACTATAAAGCATGGCCAAGGCCGCTATAATCTCAGTGAGATTGTGGAAGACTCTGGTTTGTAACGGAGGCTCTCGGCTCGCGCACACCTCTTCAAAACCGCAGGGATGATGCAGGTACTTTCCCCCCCAAGTCCACTGGTAGCATCACGTGCCCAGAGAAACTCTGCCTTGTTGAAATTAATCAATTCTTGGAGACCGTCAAACACACAGGTCAGGGACTGTGGACGGCTCTTCACAAAGAGACCGAGCGCTGCTGGGTAAAAAATCCCCCTTGTGCCAGGCAATATGTGGTGTGATAACGGTGAAATCACTCCTGGCCACCCTTAATATCGGTAGGCTAGGAGCACATCCCCTTGCTCTGGTACATACATGAACCTATTCCGTCCCAGAAATATCTAAAGTGCCTACCTGGGTTCTGGACTGCCTCTGAGGAAGGCTCGAGGTCTGAGCTCACCACTTCCGCCTCCACATCAACCGTTTCATTGTTGAACTGTGCAACATGCTGGAATTCCACCCTCCACATGCTCCAGCTATTTGTGGCAGCCCAACGCAATGCCATTAACGCAGTACAAAGTGACACATGGCCTGACAAGCAGCGTTGCGGGACCTCGGGGTGATATGAGCCACCGAGAGTGGAGGCAGGTGGAAAGAGCTCTGCACCATCCTTGCCAGTTTTGAAGGAGCCACCAAAATGTTCAGTGCGGACAATGCTCTTGTCAGCATAAGCATTGTGGTGATCTTAGTTTCGGAATGACGTTGGACACTCGAAACAGCAAGTCCTACCAGCGATGGAAGGAGGAGACGGACACAGATCGGACACACCGGAGTCTTTCTCTCCGTCGAATCAAAGTCCGACAGTTTCACAACTTTATCGTCTTCATTAGCAGTGTTCGTGTCCATGGGCTTGTGCAAGTTGGCACCTCCTCTCTCAGGATACAGCATCTGAGGTCAAGTCAGGGCGTGTTGAAGCTGTGCCGAGAAGCGGAGGAGGAGAGATGAGGTATTCCTGGACACTGACGTTACCATGTCCCTGCATTAGGAAAGAGGTAGGCACGGAATTGAGGCGTAAGGAGGAAGATCAGTTAGCTAGTGCCCCTTGACTCTAAGAGTGGTAAATCAAGTCCATCTCCACAGTGAGTGCCCTTGGATGCCTCCAATTTCCCCAACATGATCTTCGCATATAAGGCCATCAAACAGAACAACAGATATGGTTGGCACACTCTCAATCCCGCGGTACAAAGCAAAACTCAGCACTTTTCTCCACCCACGCAAATAGAGATTAAATATTCAGGAATGTGGAAGACCGTGCTGATTGTTCCAATCTGGAGACATCTGTTGCGTCTGCTTCAAATCTTCTCAAATGTCCGGTGGAACAACGACCAGCAACGTTGACAGCAGTAGACGTGCCAGTAGCCGCAGCAGCAGCAGGCATTGTGTCAGAAGCCTATTGTGACCTCTTGCAATCTTTAATCACCACCTCAATCAAACGCATGTAATGCCAGGTATTCTGCCACAGATATACTTAGAGAATGTCCCCTGAGAGGTTGTAGAGGATTCTCAGTATAAGCTAATGGTAAAAACAGTGAACTCGCTGACATAAGTTCCAGCGTGTAGCCAGTTTGCATTCGAAAGATGCAATGAGTTGCATAAGGTTCAGTTTAATGATTACCTTGAAGAACTGTATGCCATGCGGTCAAAACACAATGCTACATCCACAGTGAAGATCAGTAAGTCTGCTTGCAGCCAAGGCTGTAAGACAGAGACGAAACAGGACGTGGATGTAAAGAGAGAGGGGGGAAATAGGAAAACAATGTACTAATGGGAAAATTAATAAAGGGGCAGAAGCACTTGAAATAAAAAGAAACAATGAACCCATTAGCCACTGGGTGGACAGCCTTACAAAGTATTAGAAAACATAACATTGCAACAGTACATAAATATGAAGCAGTGACCAGTCAAACGCCCCCGTCTGAAATCCTTGGATTACAACACACATAAACCAACATTTATGTAAATCTATTTCTGTTTAGAATAGGATTCTGGAACCTGAAAGACAAAAATGTAATAAAACAACAAACAAATAACTGTAAAACAGATGAATCATGAACGTTCAATGGATATAATCCCTAGCGAGAAGTTCAGGAAAAGACCGTGATGAGCAATTGAGTCAATGTACTTGAAAACTCATTGTAGCGTGACTACTGGTTTTCAAGTTGACAACAGGGCTGGTTTTGGAATGTCCTTTTTGTTATAAGACATCTGTGTTTCAGTAATGAAATGCACTCTGCTGCACATTACGTACACTAACATCTCAATATGTAATGTCTTCTGCTAAGAGGGGGCATGGTGGACACACGTGCCAACCACGACAATCATAATATCATCTGTAGCGAGAAACAGGCCCTGCGCGATGTGGACTAACTTGCATGGTGCGTACGATCTTTAGCCAATCTAGAGTAAGCGACAAAGCGGAGACAATTCAAGCCGAATCCATCCTTGTCAGACTTGGTGATGAGGGTAACTCACTTCAGGACGAATCTCAGGATCGTATGTCAGGGTCCCTGGAGACTGAAGTCGTCATCATCAGATGTTTCTTTACTCTCGTTCACAAGAACTCTGGACCTGTCAGCCAAGAGATTTTGGCAAGAGGCACCAACATACGACGGACTGGTGCACAGTCAGCTGGGTAGAGGTGAGATGAAACATAGTGCCACCAGCTTAGTGGTTAGAGGATTGTCCTAATCCTTTCGATGCGGTTACTGACATAGACATATAATCGTTTTAGTTTTGTTGCTTTTATGTAACCCAGGACAAACCTGCTGTCAGTGTAGAACTGAATGTCTCCACATGATATCAAAGCTCAACGCTGAATAAAAGTCTGCGAATCTCTACAGCAAGTACAGCGCCACAAAGTTCAAGTCTTGGGATGTAGTGCTCTGGATTAGGAGCTATTAAGTCCTTTCCAAACAGGATCCCACTAGTGAACTTACTGCAATTGTCAATTGACCGTTGAGGTAGGCCAGAGGCCATCGAAAGCCTCAGTTGATGCAACTGAGAATATTGGACTTAATCCCATCTCTGCTTGTGGAAAGAGATGCTGGAATGTAACAACGAGGTATGTGAATCTAGTCCAAGGCCGTGCAGGTATCTTCCAGACTCCCACCACAATCTGCTGCTTGACAAGGGGCAGTGGGAGCATCCCAGTCCTCAATAGTTTTCTGAGAGCTTGTCTTAGTAGGAATTGCCCTGTACAGTCCAAAGTGCTACAAGCCCAGTTGGATCATATACCTTGTTTACCACTGAGAGGACTCCACTTTAGTGAATGGATTTGTCTGTACAATTTATCAGGAAAGCCAAGAGAAATCATGTCAACAATCCCATCTCAACCCAGACTTCTCTGCACTGGAGGGTCGTCCTATGCCAATGTTCAAGTCCGAATTCTGCGGCACAGTCGCTGGGCTGAAAGGCTTTCCTGCCCGCAGTACTGTTGGAGGCACTTTTGTTAATCGCCAGACAAAAGCTTTAGACAGCATACCTTATGTCCCTTTTGAGCAGGTCTATGGCTTCTCTTCTGCTGTGGCAAGGATTTGAGTGCGTCCGTCCACTTAGAATCTCTTTCAACAAAGTGACGAGCATCCTACCCAAACCAGACTCAGCCAATACAGCAGCAGTCCTTTGCAGTCCATAAAGTTATCGCCAGCAGGTGAAGGACTGTTACCGAACACGTCACCATCAATGTCGGTATTCATCATGTCCTTGTAGTGTCATGTCCCTTTGCCACAGAAACCTGAGGTAATTTCGTATGGTCATCACGTACGATGAAACAATGGAACATTGCTCAATGTCAGCGTAATTGCTGACTGTCTCCTTCTGAATCTCATAAGCACTCCTACCAAGCTGTAGTCAGTCGGGCCTGTGAGGAGAACGTCTTCATGAACGCCATGATGCTTTGCACAGAGTCAAACACCACCCTGATCTGGTTTTGTTTTCGTGGATATACACTCCAAAGGAATGAAGAAAGCAGCATCTCATGCTCATAGCCAAAGTGGAAGCTGGCACTGCGGGTCCTTGAGAAAATATCTTTTTCCATGAAGGCCACAAGTGATCTTTCATACTCAGTCTGTTTCTTAGTGTAACTTTGCAAGGAAAGAATCCTGATAATTCTTGATCCCTGTTGTTAGAAGCCTGGCTCTTTTCAGCACCGAAAGGGTAATGGTGCAACCCAATGGTTATGATTGATCCTAGAAGCATTCTCTGTCCTTATTTACGATAAACCTCTTTATCTTCCTATGGGACAAGGCTACTTCTGTTTCGTCTCTTGTTGTGTGAAACACCGCTCCTCCTAAGTTATCGTAAGGCGTAGGAATGAGTCTGTGCCTTACTGAAATTAGAAAGATGCACCTTTACCTCGTAATGATGAAGCATGGCTTGAAAGGATTGTGCGACCATCTGTTGAGCACAAAGGTTTTTTAAGGAGTACACTTGAGATGGTTTAAAGGTTCCTATCCAACACACACATTGCCCAACGATTACCCAGCCTAGTCAAGTCTTTGTGCGTATGGGGCAATCAGTCAGACCATGCAATGTTGACAGTACCTTATGGACACTCAGAATGTCTCTTCCAAGACAAGAGAAGGATGTCAGCGTATCATGTCCATAGATGGAATTTCTTTGCCCAGTGCCTCAGTGGGATGATGATAAGCAGCTTGCCGGAGCGGAATTTCTTCTTTATCATACAGGTAATCTGGTCACATCAATTAACGTTGGTAGGGATATTTGGATATCCCTTTTAATTGTGAAATGAATGTATCCATGGCTCTCCTGCCGAGGACTCTAATGCGACCGGAGCAAGTGTTAAGAGTGAATGGGAAATTGTCTCTACTTCTCCTTTATACCGAAGAACTCAAAGAACTTAGGCCTTGCTAGAGACCTGTTGCTTTGTTCGTCTATTATGGCAAACATCCTTGTGGCCTTTTCTGATTGCCCATCAGGTAGACACTCACAGACGACAACCTTGGCACAAGCACTTGGGCCATCTCTTGTGACATACTTCTTTCAGTGATGATTAGAACTATTGGTAGTAGCTTGAAACTTGAGCTGATTGCTCCCGCCATGTCGTTGTGACGGCTTTAAGTCTGCTTGAAGTTTCCTGGTTGTCAGGAGAAGAGGTAGATGCATGGCTGCAACGTGTTTGTCAACTACTGGCATTCATTAACACTTGATGACAGCCTTACAGTCCTTTGCAAAATGGTTTTGAAGAACGCACAACATTGTTAACCCACCTCCCTAGTTCCTAAGCGTTTCTCTGCGTTCTTTGCAAAGTCCTTGCCCTAAGCCAACACGACATTCCTTCAGTGGATAGAGTCTTTTGTGTAGACACATACGATTAGGGGTCATTGTATTTTATGACAGGAGCGTCCAGTCTATGGTGCAGGCTGCGGTGAATGGACGTCTGTCTTCTTTCCTAACAAATACTGTTCCCCTCAAGTCCCTCTCGTTGCTGTTTGGTTTTCATACCTTGAGCAATGATAATGAAGCTGGTAGAGCAGATTCCTGTGAAGTCCAAAACTGGGATCGTTCTTCTTCCGAGCCTGGTCACTGATGACTCTGAAAATAGGAGAAAGGAGTAAAGGATGACACGTTTGTTCACCATTTGTAACTGGAGCCCATGTCTGCCCAGATTCTTTCATGCCATATGGTAATCTTTGGTACACTACAGGATTAACACCGTGAGCTGTATCAAGGTAACTCAGTCCAGACAGAACGTGGATCCATTTTATCCAGCTCTAGCTCCTTAGTAGGCTCGCTCCAGCGTCTTGAAGCATGCGGTTGTCCTTTGTTGGTGATCTTTGGGAAGGTAATGAAGTCTCTTAAATAAGGCACTTTCTATAGCTTGCTGTACTGCCGTAAGTCTGTTCAAGTCTTTCCCCTGCAGCGGCAAGACTTCTTTCTGAGTGACCTCATGACTGCTCTCAACATGTCTTTCGCGTTCCGCAAATCTGTCCTAACCATTAACAAGCAAGTCAAGCCCTCTTCCTTGGCAGTGAGGTTAAGATCATTGATTACTGCTTCAAAGTGGATTTCAGGCTCTATAATTTTCGGCATGGTCATCGACTTTGAGAGACTAATGTTTATCAGCTCCCTGCATCATAATATCTAGCAAAGTCCGACATGTCTGATCTCCCACCTCGTGATCACCAGATTACCATAGTGATATGCCCTGGGGCGTGAATTCTCTGCATATGGGGCTGAGATGAAACAGAAGAAATGATGTAGGCATATGGTTAAGCTGCGGTTTATCTCCTGGAGGATCTGCTTGTGTGATGCTGGAAATTACCGTGGGCTGGGTAGGTTATCACCACTATGCTTCTCAGGTACAGCAGTGTGGTAGGTTTTGAAGTGGCGTTGGTGCATATGACATAGCATTTGGTGCAGGAGGTGATTGCATTAAGCCACGTATTTGCGGTGCGTCAGCTGGGACTTCCACTTCTGCATAAGATGGAGCAGTCTAGGTAAGTGTCTTGGCCTAATGTCTTGTCGAAAACCTTTAGCTTGGCTAAGGCGGCTGTCTTCCATCCATTCCATTTCTAGAATCTTTAGTTGGCCGCTGTCTCTTGCTTTCTTTTATCATTTCTGCCTCTGCCTCTGCTTGTCTTGACCCATTTCGCCTCTGCCCTTTCGCCTGTCCCTTTGAGCCATTTCAGCTTCCTTCTTGGCAAAGAACTTCTGATGCTGCTTCATCAGCGTCAGCACGATTTCATATCAGCTTGTCAAGCAAAATGTTGACCTTCAGAGCGGGAAGTCTTGAAGATGACACGTACGTTTGGTGAGGCAGACTGATGAACCTTACTTCTTCGGTATGCGATGCGGATTCAGCCTTATCTTTTGGCGCCTTTCAACTATGGGCATCTTTTTGGTTTGGAGAAGATTTCTCTCTCAGCTAGTTCTGCTGCGGCATCATCAAAATCAGTGTTAATCAGGAATGTTCTATACATAGCAGACAGCCGATGGTAGCGTTCATCAAGCTCCGATAAGCGATTCACTATTTGTGTTTAATGAGTGCTTGGTCCCTGCTAGCGTGAGATGGCTGCTATAATAGTGTTCGATTTTCTTTTGCCAATAAATCATCAAGATTTATCACGGAACTCTTCATGTAGTATTTCAAAGTTCTCTCTAATCTTTTGCGTGGGTTTTGCTAGACACGTTTAGGTCGTGCAATTAGTTATCTTCAGAAACAATGGACACTGTTTCCTGCATGTCTGAGTCATTGGTGCCACGATGCATTCTGCTAATGCCGCGACAGAGGACCTCCAAGCCCTTTGTGACATGATAATCCCTGTTTATGTGTACTGACTCTTTAAGATGGACTGCGCTTGTCACGACTGGTTATGCATGCTGTGTGCTGCTAAGATGGAGGACACTCCCTGTGCTTGCTGCAGACTGTGTGGGTCTTGCAGGAACTGCAGATTCAGCTGTGTTTTGACGATTCTGCCACAGATATACGTTAGAGAAAGTCCCTGAGAGGTTGTGAGAGGATTCTCAGTATAAACTAATGGTAGACAGTGAACACGCTGACAATAATTCCAGCGTGTATCCAGTTGCATGTAGAAAGATGCAAATGAGTTGCTTAAGGTTCACTTTAATGGATTTACCTTTATAACGTATGCCAAGTCGGCTCAAACACAATGCTACATCACATTGAAGATCAGTAAAGTCTGCTTGCGCCTAAGCTGGATGACAGAGAAGAAACAGAGTGACTTTAAGGAGAGAGGGGGGAGAGAGGACAACAATGTACTATGGGAACTTAATTAAAGGGTCAGGCACGTGAATATAAAAACAAATGAACCCTTTAGCCACTGGGTGCACATTACAAAGTATAACTAGAAAACATAACATTGCACAGTACATAAATATGAGCTGTGACAGCATGTAGCAGGCACACATACAAACAGAGAGACCTGGCTTAAAGAACATGGTGCACGACTATCTGCATCTCAACGACCGATGTTTTTGGATATTACCCGGACTCCTCTCGACTTCTGGGTATCAAAAATGGAAGAACGGCCCTAGCTCTGCTCGCCACGCATAGTGGTGTTGTGTCCTGCCCAGCAGCCACGCCATATCTGACGCGACCTTCAGCACAGGCTGGAGGAGTCCCATTACAGACAAACACACCCAGCTTTCCACAGATAATGTTGATCATTTGACTTTCTTCATGTATTAATCAGTCAGGCATGGATCTCTGATGATGTTGTTGCCCCAATTGCAAGGTCACCGATTTTTGCCGTCTTCTTCACATTCCTCTTCAAACAGAAATGGTCTCCTTGAATATTTTTTTTTTTAAATGATCATTACTTACTGAAATTTTTATCTCAGTTCCCCAAAAGTTCATTTTGCTGGTTTTGCGGTGAGGAACTGAAAAAGAATCAATTATACAAGGTTTCATAAAAAAAAAACTATTCCATTTACCCATTTTTAAAATTTTTCGCACGTCAAGGTTTTTTGCGGTCATAGGGGCTGTGAGATACAGCATAACAAGGCCTTTTGGAACAAAATGTGGCTTCTAAGTGATTTCTCCCCACAAATTTTTAACAGGGGCTGAAAATCATTTTTAAAATTTTTTGGGCTGCGCGTGAAATCAGCTATCTAAAAAGGTCCTATTTTAAAAAATTGGTTTCAAGCAACCCCTGTAGTGAAAAACCCCCTTTTTAATACTTTAAAAAAAGAGAGAAACAAAGACGTGTGGGTTTCCCAAACCTTTTTTAACAAGTTTTTTTTCTAAATTAAACACAAAAAAACTTGCATGTGAAAAACTGATACAAATTTTCCCTGAATGTAAAAGGGGGGTACAGGAAGACTTGAACAAGTAGTTATTCGAGACGGGTGTAGGAGCACTTCACCACCCCAAGAACAGAGACAAATTTCCTCCAACCGTTTAGTAAAAACCCGAAAAAAATGCCCGAAAAAGGGGACCGGGTGAAACAGGAGCGTCAACCACAAGCATTTCCAAGTGAAGCTCAATTGGTCCCAAATCCCAAAGGAGGGGGAAGCGCTCTCGTAAGGCAGAAATTTCCCAAGCGCTAACCCCGGTCTTGACTGTGTACTGGGGGAACGCGGAGGTCAAAACTCACACTTTCCCCTTTCCCCACCTGCATCAACAGACTGTTTTCCCTTTCGCGTCATGAGGGGATTTTTTTTTCCGTGTTAAATGGATAACGGGCGCCAAAACCCGGGGTCTTAACCCCCACCCACGTAACTTTGGGGCCCCGCTAGCTGAACCTGCGTGTTAAAATGAAAGAACACCAGCCCTGGCTCTCACCCCCACCCACTTTTAACCCCGGGCCCTCTAGCAACCTTGGGGGGGTTTAAAGATGGGTGGACGCCGGCCTTGCCCACCAATCCCACGTAAGCTGGGCCCCGCCAGCTGAACCCGCTGATCCAAAATTTTTCAGCCTTTCCCCCCCTTTATCAGTAATTTCCTTTTTCCCCCCCCACTTGACATAAATTCCGGATTTTCAGACAGGCCTCGTTGACCCCACGGGAAAAACTGTTTGTTTGCTTCAATTCTAAAGTCCCCGGGGGAACAATGTACCAGTAAATTGGGGAAGAGCCCCTGGGGGAAACATATTGGAAAAGGGGTTTTTTTAATATAGTTTTTTTCTTATTGCAAATTTTTTTGCTGATGGTCCATAAAAGGGCCCCCTGTGGGGGGTTTTTTGGGGCCCTGCGCCCTTACAGGATAAGGGAAAATCAATGTCCCTTTTTACTAAAATACTGCTTCAAAAGACAAAATTTTTTCCCCGGGACTTTTTTTAAACTGTGGGGGCCCTGCCGGGTTTTAGTGTCCCTGCTGCGGGCCCCGGACAGGGGAAAGTCAATGGGCCCGTTCAACTAAAAGGGGGGTTAAAAAACTCCCTTTTTTCCCCGGGACTTTTTTAAACTGTGGGTCAGACAGGTTTTTAAAGGTTCCCCTAAATGTGGTACAGGGCAGGTATAGTCAATGTCCAGTTAAAATAAAGTTTGGGGGTTTAAACAATAGTTTTTTTTCCCGGGACTTTTTAATCTGTGGGGGCTGCAGGTTTGGAAGGGGCCCTGCGGGACAGGGCATGGTTTTAAATCAATGTCCAGTTTTAAATAAAATGGTGGTTCAAAAACTCCCCTTTTTTCCCGGCACTTTTTTTAAACTGTGGGGCAGACAGGGTTTTAAAGGGGCATTCTGCGGTCCAAGGGCAGGGAAAAGTCCCATAAACCATTAAACTAAAAAGGTGGTTGAAAGACTCTTTTTTTGGCAAATTTTTTTAAACTGTGGGTCATGAAGGGTTTTAGGGTCAAGCTGCCCGGGACAGGCCAAAGGGTAAAATGCCCAATTTTAAGTAAAAAGATGGGTTTTAAAAATCCTTTTTTTAGCACTTTTTTTTAAACTGTGGGTCAGACAGGTTTAAGGGTCTTCTTTCATTCCAGGACAAGGGTAGTAAAAAAAAAGCCAGTTCAAGTAAAATGATGGTTTAAATAATACTGCCTTTTTGGCACTTTTTAATTGTGGGGGGAAAGCAGGGTTTTAAAGGGCATGCGGGGGTAAAACAGGGATGTGAAAAGTCCCCTGAGTTTTTTTTTGTACTCTTTTTGCCTAATTGTGGGTTTCCTAAGGGTTAGCACGTAAACCATTTTTCTGTTGTTTTGGGGGGTTAAATTTCCCCCCCCTTTTTCCAGCCCTGTTTTTGGGGGTAAGAATGAAGGGTTGTTTTCCCGCTTTTTCCCAAAACCACTTTAAATTGTCATGATTTAATTGCCAAAAAAATCAAATATCGAATTCCCATAAAAGAAAGTTGAAAACAAAGGGGGCCCATCACTAATCCTCCAATATTTATCTGAAAGCTCAAAAAGAAATACTAAATATGGGGGTTAACCCTTTTTCCCCCCCACAATTTTTTTGATTTTTTTACAGCCCTAAAAGATTTACATTTGTTTTCACGCAAATTGATTTTGAAAAAGTTGCATCATCGTAGATCCAATGAGGGGATCTTTAGTTCTGTGGAAGAACAAGAAGCACTTGAAATCTTGGGGATTATTGAGGGGGCCAAAAACCACAGACCTCTTTATTTAATTTCCAGGTTTTGGGGTCTGCCCAATCTACAAAGGGTTTTCCCCCCTTTTTCCATATGCCCCCAAGGGTTTAGAAACTTTTCCCAAATTGGTGGGGGATTTTTAGAAAGGTGAGGGAAAGATAAATTTTCCTAAGTTTAATTTATGGCTTGAAAGAACAAAAGTCATACCCCTAAAGGGGAAATAAGGCGGCGGACACGGGAGGAAACCTTGTGATCTGGCCAGTAGCTAAGTATGAAATGGAGGCTTTTCAACAGTTGAGAGATAAAGAGACATATCAAAAATTGTCTTATAATCCAGTACAATCTTTTTCAATAGAACTTTTTAACATCTTAGAAACAGCACAGCATGGGGTTATTATACCCAAGAAAGTTTGAGATGGATTATACGTTAAATATCCAAAAATTCCAACACTGTCTTCTTCCCAAGGTTCATAAATGCATTAATGATCCCCCTGGTCGCCCGATAGTTTCGGGGGTTGGGGCATTATGTGATCCAGTGTGTAAATTTGTTGATTTTTATTTGAAACCAATTGTGGAAACATTACCTTCGTACATTAAGGACACAACAGATGTCCTTGGACGGGTGGATGGTATTGTTATGGATCCTGATATGTTTCTGGTGACAGCTGACATTGAATCCCTATATACTAGCATTAGACATAAGGATAGGATTCGGGCGATCCGTTTCTTCCTTGGGATGAGCAATCTGGACAGCCAATTATGTGATTTAATTTTGCAAATTTTACAATTTATTTTAAAACATAATTTTTTTGTGTTTAAAGATGTTTTTTACTTTCAAAAAGGGGCACTGCGAACAGTGCGGCATGTGCCCCGTCGAATGCGAATCTTTTCCTCGGATTTTGGGAGAAGTTGATATTCCATGGCAACGGGGCTCATGCCGCTGAAGTGCTGGATGCGTTATATTGACAATGTGCTCTTCCTTTGGCAGGTAGTTTTTCTTTGCACTTTAAGTTTTACTGTTATGGGGTACGATCTGTCTATTTTGTGCAGGTACCATGCGCTTGCGCCGTGTTCTGACTGGCTCCTTTCCCTTCGTTCCGGCGTCTTTGTTGTGCTTCTGGGCACGTTCGGAAATGCGCCTTCCAGCGCATGCGCTGGTTGACTAGACTGCCGGAAGTGGGGCAGGGTCCACTCAGATTCACGGCGCGGATGCCGAAAGTGCATGACTGTAATTAGGTGAGCAATTTCAGGTGAACAGGTGTTAATCCTGTATATAATAGATCAATTGGGCAGTAAGTCCTTTGTCCACTGAAGAAGCCTTTCTGGCAAAATGCGTCGGGACGGGACAACAGTGATACCCCCCCCCCCCCCCTATGATCCATTATTATCTAGGTTGGATCTTTTGAATTATTTATCGGCCCATTCTAACTTTTTTGGGGTACTTTTTGTGGTGGATATATTAGGGGTATTTATTATGAACATCTTTATATGTTTTCATTGATGTTTTCATGCATTTAGCCAGTATCTTTGTGACTTATGATTATATGTACCAGTATACTTTTTGTTATTGGGGCTTTGACACGTTTATAATTTTTTGACTATCTTTATGAATATAACATTGATGCTTTATATCATATAATTGTATACATTTCATGACATATTTCATAGCTGTTGTCTTATTTTGTATTGGTCTTCCTTTTTTTGTGAAGTTTTTTGTTTTTTTGTTTGTTATTATTTTTGTAGGATGTTAATAAAATTTTGTAATTTTTTTATTGAGATTGGACTTCTTTTTTGTTGTTTATCATGAATGTGGGAATATCTCATATTGGTGTAAGAGGGATTTTTTGAGCTATTTGTATAGAATCACACGCCAGCTTTGTAGTGGGATCGCGTTTATGTCTAGTGTCGTTAAGGAGTTAAACAATTCTAGCTGTAGGCAGTTTTGGCTTACCCATAAAAATGGCTCTACCAAAGACAATGAAGATTAAAATCACTGATGTATGATGCAAATCAGTGAGGAATTATATACATTTATTATCTAATACTTTCCATTTATAGAAGAATAACATTTATTAAACCATATTTTTATAGGTTGTTAATGGCATCTATTTTAAAATATTGGTTCTAGAATCTCAAGACATAGACTCAATGTCATGTCAAGGGAGGTACAGTGAGCCCTGACTGGAACCCAGCCCACTGTCCCTGCCTACTTGACAAGCTGCCCTAGGCGGCAGACGGTAACTGGGCGACAGTCCCTGCGCTGCTAGAGTGCGGGGGGCCGTCAGGAGGAAGAATAGTCAGACAGTCCGGATCAATTCCAAAACGGGAACGCCAAAGCCACAAATCAGAACCAGAGGGATAAACGTAAACAAGCCGGGGTCAAAAGCCAAACGGGAGCGAGGTACAAAATCAGAAGACAAGCCCAGGTAAGTAAACAAGCCGAGGTTAGGTACACAAGTAAACAGCAAAATTCAAATCACAGGAACTCAATGCAGCAAGGAAAATACACAGACGCAGCACTCAGCTAGCAGGGAGTTTTAATGTGTTTCCCGGACCCCGCCCCTGGAGCGGATTGGAGCGGCCTCCGGGGCCTCCCATTGGCGGGTGCAACACGCCCCCTGTCCGGAGTGGCTGGGCGTCTGTCACTCACAGAGCTGCCAGCAGCAAGTGTATCAGGGTGGGGTTGCAAATCAGCTGCTGCATACAGGGCGGAGTCACAGGCTGAATATACCTCTTAAGAAGTGAACGATGGAACACATGTATACGGAGAGAAGAGGGTAATTTCAGGCGATATGCCACTGGGTTAACTACCTCCTGAACCACATATGGACCTACAAATCGCGGCGCGAGTTTACCAGAGGGAACTTTCAATCGCAGAATTCGGGTGGATAACCATACTCTATCCCCAACCGCAAACCCTCTAGAAAACGGACGCCGTCTATCAGAATTTTTTTTCTGGATGTTCTGGGTATGAACCAAGTTCTTCTGAACTTGGGCCCAGACTGTGCACAGATCTTTAATGATAACATCCACCCCGCTGTGATCAGACGTAGCACTGGAAAATGACGCATGCCTAGGGTGAAAACCATAATTACAGTAAAATGGTGAGGTCCCAGACGAGCTACTATCCTGATTGTTAATGGCAAATTCAACCAACGGTAAGTATTTTACCCAGTCTACCTGCTGATCAGATACATAACAACGGAGTTTTTGTGTTACCATTTGATTTACCCTCTCTGTCTGCCCATTAGTCTCTGGGTGGAAGGCAGAAGAGAAGGACAGGGTGATACCCAGAGCCTTGCAAAGGGCTCTCCAAAATCGAGAAACGAACTGAACCCCTCTGTCCGAAACGATATTCTCTGGTAACCCATGAAGCTTGACAATGTGTTTGACAAAGAGTTCAGCAAGTTTTTTGGACGACGGTAACCCCCTTAACGGAACAAGATGGCACATTTTGCTGAAACGATCCACTACCACCCAAATAACTGTTTTGCCCTCCGAAGGAGGAAGGTCTGTCATAAAATCCATGGAGATATGGGTCCATGGATGTTCAGGTATAGGTAGAGGGCATAGTTCACCAGGAGGATGAGTTCTGGGAACCTTAGCCCGAGCGCAGACTTCACAAGATGCCACATAGGCCTCAACATCACGAGGCAATGACGGCCACCAGTAATTACGAGAAATGAGCTTTTTTGTGCCAGACACCCCAGGATGCCCAGATAACACGGAATCATGAAATTCTTTTAAAACTAGTAGCCGGAACTGAGTGGGGACAAAGACCTTCGAAATAGGACAATTAGCAGGTCTCATATCCTGGTGGGACTTAATCTCAGTGGCTAAATCAGGGGAAATAGCTGAGACAACAGTCTCCTTGGGCAATATAGGTGCCGGATCCTCCTGGGATGCGTGGCTGGCACAGAAGCTTCTAGATAGAGCATCAGCCTTCACATCAGTATTGCCCAGTATGGTAGGGAGACATCTGTCAACACACCGTTGTCCCCACTTGACTAATTCCCCTGAAATCCAGTCAAACACTGGGTTATGTTTCTGAAGCCAGGGCAGGCCCAAAACCACATCAACGGGCAGCCCCTCCATGATAGATAGAATACACTTTTCAAGATGTATGGATCCGACCACCATCTCCAGCTCAGGAGTACAATGTTGGATTGTGCCCCGAGCTAGTGGAGTGGAGTCAATAGCCACAACCCGCAGAGAATCAGATAGCGGTTTCCAAGGTAGGCCTAGACGTTTGACGAAAGACGCATCAACAAAATTAGAAGCTGATCCAGAATCCACAAACGCACTCCCAGAACCAGACAGCGACAAGTATGAAATCTTAACTGGTAGCAGCAATTTTTTGGATACAATAGGAAATACCTGCTCACCTAGGTGATCTTCCTGCCAATCACCTAGGCACTGAAGTCTTTCCGACCTGGTCTTCCTCATGGAGCACTCCCTGATGCCGTGTCCACCTTCGCCACAGTAAAAGCATAATCCCTGGATACGACGAGAAGTCCTACAGTCCCTAGCAGCAGTGACAGAAAAAGCCCGTACTTCCATGGGCTCCTCTGCGTTTATATCGGGAACCGTGGGCGTAGGCGTGACTATGGAGTGAACCACTGGGGTGGTAGCCTTCTCTCGACGTCTCTCCCTAAAATGTCTGTCCAGACGAACGGCTAATACCATAGCCTCATCTAAAGTACCCTGCCTCAAGGTGGTCAACTGAGCCTCGGTCACAGCTTCCCTATCCGGGTCATCAAAAAGTACCTTTAAGGCGGCAAAGAACCTGTCCACAGAAGACAGTTCTGGTTAATCAGGCGGTAACGAGAATGCCCACTCCTGGGGGGGACCCTGAAGTAGGGACATAACAATTCCCACCCTTTGCTCCTCATTCCCCGAGGTAAGTGGGCGGAGCCTAAAATACAGACGACATCCCTCTCTAAATGCCACAAAGGCCTTCCTGTTGCCTGAGAACCTGTCAGGCAACTGGATAGGGGGCTCCACAGGAGGGGAAGGTATTGCAGGGACACTCTGACTTGGGGTAGACTCCTGTTGTTCTACCCTCAGTGCCAGATCTTGGACTAGCTGGGTTAGCCCCTGCATCTGCTCTACCAGAGCTATCATGGGGTCCATAGTGAAGGTAGAGCAGTAACGTTTTGGCCTGTGAAAATGTCACGTCAAGGGAGGTACAGTGAGCCCTGATTGGAACCCAGCCCACTGTCCCTGCCTACTTGACGTGCTGCTCTAGGCGGCAGACGGCAACTGGGCAACAGTCCCTGCACTGCTAGAGTGCAGTGGGCCATCAGGAGGAAGAATAGTCAGACAGTCCGGGTCAATACCAAAACGGGAACGCCAAAGCCACAAATCAGAACCAGAGGGATAAACGTAAACAAGCCGGGGTCAAAAGCCAAACGGGAGCGAGGTACAAAATCAGAAGACAAGCCGAGGTAAGTAAACAAGCCGAGGTCAGGTACACAAGTAAACAGCACAATACAAATCACAGGAAAGCAAGGCAGCCAGGAAATTTCACAGGCGCAGCACTCAGCTAGCAGGGAGTTTAAATGTGTTGCCCGGACACCGCCCCTGTAGCTGATTGGAGCGGCCTCCGGGTGTATCAGGGTGGGGTTGCAAATCAGCTGCTGCAGCCTGTTCATCCCTGCAGCCTGAGTGCAGCCTAGCCCTGACACTCTCACTTTATAATGGATTTTATAATGCCTTATGATAAAATCAGAGGCTTATGGTGGTACACTAAGGCCAACTTGGAGATTAAATAAAGCTTTGACATGCCAATGTGTATAAGCTCTAAATTAAAGGGGTATTTCCATCATGGACAAGGTATCATAGTTAAATAGTTTAAAAGGCTGAAAAAGACAGATGTCCATCCATTTTAGCCTATTGTAAAAAAGGTAAAAAAAAAAAAATCCCATGAGATGGAAGCCAATTTTCCTCATTTTAGGGAAAAAAATCCTTCCCAACTCCAATCTGGCAATCAGAATAAATCCCTGGATCAACAACCTTTCTCCAGTATCCTAGACACTATAACGTGTTATACTATTACACTCTAGAAATGCATCCAGACCCTTTTTGGACTCTGTTAGTGAATTCACCATGACAAGTTCCTCTGGCAAAGAGTTCCACAGTCTCACTGCTCTTACAATAAAGATTCCTTTCTATGTTTATGTAGAAACCTTCTCTCCTCTAGGCGTAGAGGATGTCCCATTGTTCTGGATACAGTCCTGGGCATAAATAGATTTTGGGAGTGATATCTATATTTACCTTTGACATATTTATTATGCCCCACCCTGAAGCTGTCTTTTCTCTAAACTAAATAACCCTAATCTTGTTAATCTTTCTGGGTATTGTAGTCCCAGTCCTTTTATTATTTTTGTTGCCCGCCTTTGAACCTGTTCAACCTCTACAATGTCTTTCCTGTGCACTGGTGCCCAAAACTTTACACAATATTCCATATGTGGTCTAACCAGTGACTTGGATAATGGGAGAATGATGTTCTAATCTTGTGAATCTATGCTCCTTTTAATACACCATATCATATTTATGTCTAGTAGCTGGCATCCCACCTCTGGAACAGGCACCTGTCTTGAGAATGCCTCCTGTTCTTGTTTATGCTATGACCACTGTAAACAGAAATTCTCAAAAAAGGTGAAGATCCCAAGGGTGGGACATCTATCTGTCAGACATATCCATTTGCCATAAATTTTGAAGATAGGAAGGTCCTTTTAAACCTTGCAAATAAATGCTAATATTACCCACAGTGGCATAGCTACAGTGCAGAGGCAATAGTCACATCAGGGCCTTGGTGGCTTAAATAACCCAAACTCTTATTTATCAGATAAAAAGACACCACCATTACAAATAGCATTTTGTAGGTGTGGGATCCTGTCACTAAATTTGCATTGGGGCCCAGGAGTTAAAAAGGTTGTCTTGTTCTCTTTTATTTATTAATTAGGCTCATTGTCGGCTAAAATGTATATACTGTATACATTTTATTGATGTTACATGTTATATTTTTGTGTATTTTATACATTTATTTTATTACTATGTGTATGGCAGATGAGAACATCATCCCTTACTACTGCATATACTATAGAAGAGCCGACTTGCCTGCTGACTATCGTGCATGTGCACTAGTTAGAAGGCCGTAGTACTATAGTGTAGCCATCCACCGCCCTCCCTAAATGTATTATCATACTACTCTGTATAGTGTGATGTTTCATTTGAGGAGGAGTGCAAGTGGCTACACAATAGCAGTGACAGTCTCCTGGCTAACGCGCATGCATTCCATATGGTGCTGAACATGATGATAGATATAGTAATTCTTCTTTGGTGAACACCTACATCCATATATAAGGACTGGACAAATTGCTCTCAATATTTCATTTTTTTTTATTTTTCTAAGGACACAATCTCAGAAAGTGTGAATGCAATTTCTAGACACTAAAAGGTCAACAACTGATTTGTTGGTTCAAAGCACTAATCTGAGACTTCGAGGATGTTACAGCCACCTGAAGATTAGTGTTGACCCTATCCTTTCATGTACCCATCATAGATATAATGTTAGTTTTCAAGAAGACTATTACATGTGTAACCTTTATAACCACTCATTTCCAGTAGACACCTCTACTTATGCCTTAGTCTCACATGTATGTCTGGACATGTCAGTATAATAAAAGCCTTCTAGATGAAATAGCTTTTCCAGGAAACAAATCTTTTGGTAATGTAGAGGTCTGGAAGATTAGGACATAACTTCTTTTAGTAGGTGTCATCTGTTCTGCTATTGTCCCACAGACTATGCATGCGATTTATAGCTGAAATAACTTAAAAATAAGGCACCTCTGTAAGTAGTCTTAATTAAAAGTATCCTATTTACTGTGTATAGCTCCTTTGAGTCTCCATATGTTGTCAAGTTTTGCTAATCTACCAAGTGCACACTAGGAAGCAGTAAAAAATAGATGGGAGTTATATAGAATAAGGCAATTGTAGCTCACCAAACTGCAGTGGTTTTCATCATAGTATGGTATCATCTGTGACTCCCGCTTGTTGATCCTGCTCCACACCGCACAGTATCCAAGCCTCCGGCTACGAGCCAACAACTTGAAATAGTAATAGGAAAAAATGGATCCAGCGGTAGCGTGGAATAATCGCAGGTCTTTATTTATATAGCATTGTTGCAAAAAAGGTACAAAAACATATTAAAACCAACGCGTTTCAGGCACCACGTTATGTGCCCTTGATCACGGTTACAAAGATACAGAACTATCTGGTTTGTTAAATAGTTAAAAATGGGTGATGACTATACTTTAACGTCACTTCCCCCACTTTAAAATGTTACACAGCTTACATTTATACATCAACACATTATGCATCAATAACATAGTAATATTTAAAGATGTCAAACAATTTTAATGTATACTTATAACATCATTAAATATATAGAAGGTCATTTCTATAATTAAGACCTTCTGGTGCTCTAGGATCCAGCTCACAGATCCAGTACGCTTCACGCAAGCGGATTTGGTGTTCCCAATCCCCTCCGTTTGTGGGACTCTCTACCCTTTCAATACGATAGCAGAAAAAGCTATTGGTGGAACCTGCCTGCTTTTTAGCGAAATGTTTGGCTGCCCCTGAGTCAATACTATGTTGCTTTTTTATACCCGCAAGATGTTCCGAGATTTGGATTTTCATTTTATGTATACTGCTGCCTATGTAGATTTTATCACATGTAGTGCAGTGTATTATATATACTAGATGATCTGAATCACAATTTATAAACTTGTCAATCTTATAAGTTTTGTTTTTATTAATCATTCCATAAAAGTTGCTTTTATTTTATGTATATTTACAAATTCTGCGACTACTCTTTCCACAGTCATAAAATCCTTTCAGTGTTAACCAAGTGTCAGAGTATTGTAATTTCTGGTGTATGGTGTGTAATGTAGTAATCTCTGGGGTACAGTGAGTATTTTAATATCTGGTGTATGGTGTGTAATGTAGTAATCTCTGGGGTACAGTGTGTAATGTAGTAATATCTGGGGTACAGTGATTAATATAATAAATGTTGGGTATAATGAAATATATTATTTCTTGAGTACAATGTGCAATTCAATTGTAAGGTGCAGTTAGTAATGTAATTTCTGTGGCTCCCATGTGTAATATAATTCATTTTTGGGGTGCAGTGAGTAATGTAATTTCTGGTGTATGCTATGCAATAAAATAAATTTTGGGGTACAGTATGTGACATATGTGATTCCTATGGGTACAGTGAGATTGGGTTCTTTTATTTTCCTCATTCTTTTGTGTGTATTACAAATGTAATGGAGTAGTGATGGGGATGGGATGGGTTAAGTGAAATTTGCTGAATTGAGCAACATTTTTTATTTCCATCTAAGTATATGTGGGCTGGTTCGGTTTCATTGTTAGGGCTGATTTTTAGTCCTAGTCCAGCTCTAAACTTCAGTAATTAGAGAGCCACTCATAACCTTACGGATTGCACCAAAAGTGTTTGCCATAAGGACTCGGCCCGGTTAGTGTGTTACTAACAGTAGTCTTGGAGACTGTGGTCCCAGCTCTATTGAGGTCATTGACCAGTTTCTTCCATGTAGTAATGGGCTGCTTCCTGACCTTTCTTAGAACTTCCTTATCCCACGAGGCGAGATCTTGCACGGAGACCCAAACTGAGGAAAATTAACAGTCATCTTGTGTTTCTTCCATTTTCTAATAATTGCGCCAGCAGTTGTTGCCTTCTCACCAAGCTGCTTGCCTATTGTCCTGTAGCCCATTCCAGCCTTGTTCAGGTCTACAATTTTGTCCCCGATGTCCTGAGACAGCTCTTTGGTCTTGGCCATGGTGGAGAGGTTGGAGTGTGGTTGTGTGTCTTTTAAACAGGTAACGAGTTCAAACAGGTGCAATTAGGTCTATGACAGCCAGAATTCTTGGCTAGGTATGTGATCAAATACTTATTTCATCCAATAAACATAAATCAAATATTTAAAAATCACACAATATGTATTTCTGGATTTCTTTTTAGGTTTCTGTCTCTCACAATTGAAGTGTAAAAATTACATTCTTTGTAGGTGTATCAAATACTGATTTTCCCCACTGTACCACATATACTGTATCTATGTAAGTATCAACAACAAAAATCTCCATGTTTGTGACTTCTGCTCTATGATTTGTTTGTGTTATTGCACCCCCTAATTAATGGTCATGTTATCATATTTTTGGGGCATTTAAAGGCCAGGCTATACGGGTATATTATCACAGTCATGTCTATTTCCTGCTTCTTGCTTTCAATTGCAGAATCCTCTGCCAGCTTACAATTTTAACATTTTAGACCTATTTGACCTGCCTTCCAGACAGAAAAACAAAACCCAGATCTATTAATGTACTATTCTAATCCTATTAATTCAAGATAATTGTTAATATTTATTTTAATATGTCAGAGAAATGGAAAGATATTTAAACTAAAAAAAAGATTTTAGGTTTATGGTTGGCAGAGCAACTGCAGATCTGCATATTGTCTACATCTAATAAGCCATATCTGTTTCCTTCCTCGGACAGCTGACACGGAGACAGATTTTTGTCACTCGTTAAGTCAGCGGCTGACAACATGCCATTGTGAGGATAATTTTATAGATACCTGTCAAACTGAGGAGGTAGAAAAGGAATACATTGATTTCATGATTTCCAACCACCAAAATAGTAACTGCTTTTTTTTGAGAGTGACCCATTTTTAGAGTCATTTATATTTATGGCAAAAATAAATGAGATTTTCTAGGTTTTCTTTCTAATTGCTGACAAGGATGAAAATGTAATATCTTAGGTGCAGTAGTAATTCTATAAAATGCTATTACCAGCTTTTCAATTCATGGTTGTATATTGTTTTTTTCTTTTTTAATTTAACACTATTAGAATTGTTTGTTAATAGTATATGGTTCTCTTATTGCTTTCATTTTTAGGCAGTGCACATATTTCCCTCTGAGCTCCCATCATATTAAATTGGAGGAATGGCACAGCATGCACCACTAGTCACCTCATAAAAATGATGGACACTGTTGTGGAACTGGATGAAACCTATTATAACCAATGAGGTACATCTGTCACTGCTGGTGTCCATAGTTCAACAGATTCAGCACAGCATTGTGGTTTCCATTTATGATGGAAAACACAACGATAACATAAAAAAGCTTTCCTGTGGTGTTCTGGTGTGTTAATTTTTTTAACTGTATCAACCAGGTGAATAAATATCTTATTCCATCTTGGCTGCTCTTTCAAGCTATGCCAAATATTCATCATTATATTGGGGCTCTTTTACAAAACTATATCACAACAGTATACTACAAGAGCAAATATATGGCACTTTTAGAAGGCTATGGGACCAATATTACTTGATATGTGTCACGTCAAGGGAGGTGCAGTGAGCCCTGACTGGAACCCAGCCCACTGTCCCTGCCTACTTGACGTGCTGCCCTAGGCAGCAGACGGCAGCTGCGCGACAGTCCCTGCGCTGCTAAAGTGCTGGGGCCGTCAGAAGGAAGAATAGTCAGACAGTCCGGGTCAATAACCAGAATCAGAAACGCCAAGTCACAAATCAGAACCAGAGAGAAAAGCGTAAACAAGCCGAGGTCAAACACAAACGGGAGCAAAGTATAAAAACAGAAGACAAGCCGAGGTAAGTAAGGAAGCTGGGGTCTGGTACACAAGTAAACAGCACAACACAAAACACAAGGAAACTAGGCAGCCAGGAAATATCACAGGCTCAGCCCTCAGCGAGCAGGGAGTTTAAATGTGATACCCGGATACCACCCCTGCAGCTGATTGGAGCGGCCTCCGGATCCTCCCATTGGCTGCTGCAACACGCCCCCTGTCCGGAGTGACTGGGCGTCTGTCACTCACACAGCTTCCAGCAGAATCAGGGTGGGGTCACTGATCAGCTGCTGCAAAACGTTGCTCCCTGCAGACTGAGCTCCGCCTAACCCTGACAATATGTCTATGATTTCCATTAGATGCTGGGTTGCAGAGATATCCTACACTGGAAGGATTGCTATTAGATGAGAATTGCTCTATAATATAGTGTCATGTACAGGCATCACACTGGGAACCATAATATAGAGTCACAGAGACTCTGCATACATACAGTGCCTTGCAAAAGTATTCTGCCCCCTTGAACTTTTGAACCTTTTGCCACATTTCAGGCTTCAAACAAAGATATAAAATTTTAATTTTTTGGTGAAGAATCAACAACAAGTGGGACACAATTGTGAAGTGGAACGAAATTTATTGGATATTTTAAACTTTTGCAAAAAATAAAAAACTGAAAAGTGGGGCGTGCAATATTTTTCGGCCCCTTTACTTTCAGTGCAGCAAACTCACTCCAGAATTTCAGTGAGGATCTCCGAATGATCCAATGTTGATCTAAATGACTGATGATGATAAATATAATCCACCTGTGTGTAATCACGTCTCCGTATAAATGCACCTGCTCTGTGTTAGTCTCAGGGTTCTGTTTAAAGCGCAGAGAGCATCATGAAGACCAAGGAACACACCAGGCAGGTCCGTGATACTGTTGTGGAGAATTGTAAAGCCAGATTTGAATACAAAAAGATTTCCCAAACTTTAAACATCCCAAGGAGCACTGTGCAAGAGATCATATTGAAATGGAAGGAGTATCAGACCACTGCAAATCTACCAAGACCCAGCCGTCCCTCTAAACTTTAATTTCAAACAAGGAGAAGACTGATCAGAGATGCAGCCATGAGGCCCATGATCACTCTGAATGAACTGCAGAGATCTACAGCGGAGGTGGGAGAGTCGGTCCATAGGACAACAATCAATCGTACACTGCACAAATCTGACCTTTATGGAAGAGTGGCAAGAAGAAAGCCATTTCTCAAAGATATCCATAAAAAGTCTTGTTTAAAGTTCACCACAAGCCACCTGGGAGACACACCAAACATGTGGAGGAAGGTGCTCTGGTCAGAACTTTTTGGTCACAATGCAAAACAATATGTTTGACATAAAAGCAACACAGCTCATCACCCTGAACACACCATCCCCACTGACAAACATGGTGGTGGCTGCATCATGGTTTGGGCCTGCTTTTCTTCAGCAGGGACAGGGAAGATGGTTAAAATTGATGGGAAGATGAATGGAGCCAAATACAGGACCATTCTGGAAGAAAACCCGTTGGAGTCTGCAAAAGACCTGAGACTGGGACAGAGATTTATCTTCCAACAAGAGAATGATCCCAAACATAAAGCAAAATCTACAATGGAATGGTTCACAAATAAACGTATCCAGGTGTTAGGATGGCCAAGTGTCACGGATGCCCCTGCGACCCGCGTCCCGGGTTGCAGGCGCATCCGTGCCCCTCACCCGAGCGGCGCCGCGTCCCACATGTCGGGGCGCAGGTGCGCTCATTCCCCTGCTCTTTCGGGAGCGTACTTACCCGGCTCCTGCTGCAGGCTCTGTCCGTCGGCACTCGCGGTCCCGCTTCCTAGGGCGCGCGCACTCCGGCAGAGCTAAATTTAAAGGGCCAGTGCACCGGTAATTGGCTATTGCCGGTCACTGCCCTTATTTTAGCCTACCTCTTCCTGGCTACCCTGCCGGATCTTTAGTGCCATTAGCCTATAGAGAAAGCGTTCCTAGACCTTGTTCTTATTACCGTGTACCGTACCGTTGCTTCCAGTCCTCGACCACGATTCTTGCCGCCTGCCCTGCTCTTCTGCCTGTCCACGACCACGAGCCATAGCCGCCTGTCCTGACCTTCTGCCTGTCCCCGACTACGAGCCTGCCTGACGATTTTGTACCATGTTACACCTCGGCTGCCTCCGCAAGCAAGTTACGTCAGCGGTAGCGACCTGGTAGACTCCCGCCGCAGCAAGTCCTTTCCGCTTTGTGGCGAGCTCTGGTGAAAACCGGAACCTACTTAGATTCCGCTCCCTGGCATGGCTTACGCCATCGCTTGCGGTGGTCCAGAGGATCAACTATCTCCGACCGCGACAGTAAGATTCGGCCATGGATCCCGCCAAGGTGCCTCTTCTGCCCGACGCTGACTTCACCACCATTGTGGCTCAACAGTCGCAACAGATCGCTCATCAAGCCCAGCAACTCAGCCATCTCTCCGCCATGATGCAGCAGTTTCTGGCTGCCCAGCAGCAGCAACCCGCTCCCGTGGCTCCCGCTGCACCTTCGGTTCCTGTCTCGACCGCTGGTCCAAGGCTCCGTCTGTCTATCCCATCCAAGTTTGATGGGGACTCCAAGGTTTGCAGGGGCTTTATCACTCAATGCTCTCTGCATATCGAGTTAATGGGCAACCAATTCCCTACTGAACGGTCAAAGATGGCGGTCGTGCTCAGCCTTCTCTCCGGGAAAGCCCTAGCTTGGGCTACCCCCCTCTAGGACAGGGACGACCCGATCACGGCCAACCTTGCCACATTCCTCACCGAATTCAGGAGTGTTTTTGAGGAACCCGCCGGGCTTCGTCTGCCGAGACCGCCTTGTTAACCTGCGCCAAGGAGACTCATCTGTAGGCGACTATGCGGTGCAGTTCCGCACCTTAGCCTCTGAACTGTCCTGGAATGAGGCTGCTCTATGTGCCACCTTTAAGAAGGGCCTCTCCGGTAGGGTTAAGGATGCGTTGACTGCAAGAGACATCCCGTCTTCCCTTAGCGAGTTAATCCGGCTGGCCCCCCGCATTGACATACGTTATTCTGAAAGGGAAGAGGAGCTTCGGCAGGAACGTGAGACAGCCCGACCACGTCGGTTCCCACTCCTGGCCCCAGTGTTCCAGAGGCCGATGCTATCTTCACCAACACCCAGTGAGGAGCCTATGCAGGTCGACCGGGTACAACTTTTTGAGCAGGAATTAGTCCGACGACGATCTGAGAATCTGTGTCTCTACTGTGGTGGCTCAGGGCATTTCCGGAGGAATTGTCCCTAAAGTTCCAAACGTCCGGGAAACGCCCACACCTAGGCCCCGTGGAAGAGGTGGCCCTAGGTGCAAATTGCTCCTCTCCACGTCTCACAATGCCGGTCCAAGTCATACCCGAGACTCAGGCCATGTCGGAATATGTCCGTGAAAACCTCCAGAAGGGGTTTATTCGTAAATCCTCCTCTCCCGCGGGTTCGGGATCTTTTTTCGTAGAAAAGAAGGATGGCTCCTTACGGCCCTGCATTGACTACCAGGGTCTTAATAAAATCACGGTAAAGAATCGTTACCCTCTACCCCTGACCACAGAACTCTTCGATCGCCTGCGGGGGGGCGAAGATCTTTTCCAAGCTGGATCTGAGGGGAGCCTACAATCTGGTCTGTATTCGAAAAGGAGACGAATGGAAAATGGCTTTTAATACAAGGGATGGACACTTTGAATACTTGGTCATGCCCTTTGGGCTGTGCAATGCCCCGGCCGTCTTCCAGGACTTCGTAAATGATATTTTCATGGATCTCCTTTACACCTGTGTCGTGATCTACTTGGACAATATCTTGATATACTCGCCCAACCTGGAGACGCACCAACTTAATGTCCGCCAAGTGTTGAGACTAGTGTTGAGCGATTATTATCGACCAAGTTGAAATCGGCACAGTTTTTTATGGTGATCTAAATTTTTAGATCATGTGATAATTTAGGTTAAGATCGCGCCATTTTCGGCGCTTCCTGTCATTTTGGCGGCCAGCAAATCAGCTTACAGAATAGATCAGGGTGAGATGTGAGTGCAACGTCATGACTGGGATGTGTATGGTTGCGATTGGCTGGAAAAATCACATGACCTCATTTTACATAGTACAGCGTTTCCTGTTCTGCCTCAGTGTCTCTCAGCGTCTCAGAGCAGAAGGACGTGCGTTCTGCTTGTGTCCAAACAGCTCAGCGAAATTAATCATTTCTTCACAGAGAAAGCTCTACTATTCGCTGCGATCCTGACAACCTAGTTAGATTCGAGATTGGAAGATTTTATCTCGTTAGGTAGACACTTTTACCGGAGCATCTACCGCTGTCAAGTCACGGGGGGGAGCAGGGGGAGGGGGCCCGCGGGCAAAACACAGACAAGCTCTATAAAGAATACTGGATAAAGTTCACCAAGACTTAGTGTAGACATTGCACTGCAATAGCTTTATTATTAACAGTTTTCTATTGAAATATTTCCTGGATATTGGGCAGCCTGAACTTATATTAGGATACACATCTTTTCTAGTAACTGCAGGTCTCTTTGTTAGGTGCAAAACTCCACTTTAATTATCAGTATACATTTCAGATAGGTGTTCATTTTCAATTTTGCCCATTCCACCTTTGTTCATATATCCACCTTGCAGTTAAAATTTAGAATCCAGCAATTTTGTAGTCAGCACAGGTTGATAGGTGCCAAAATACCTTGTATTATCCGAATACATTACAGATACGTGTTTTTTGCACTTTTGCCCAGTCCAGATTTGTTCATTGAGGCACCTTGCACTTAAATGTGAATGCAGCAATTTTGTAGTCACCACAGGTGAATTGAAAGGTGCCAAAAAATACCTTTTATTATCCGAATACATTACAGATACGTGTTTTTTGCACTTTGCCCAGTCCAGATTTGTTGATAGAGCCACCTTGCAGTTAAATTTGAATCCAGCAATTGTGTAGTCACCACAGGTGAATTGATAGGTGCCAAAAAATACCTTTTATTATCCGAATACATTACAGATACCTGTTTTTTCACTTTGGCGCACTACAGCTTTGATCATTGAGGCACCTTGCACTTAAATGTGAATACTGCAATTTTGTAGTCACTACAGGTGAATTGAAAGGTGCCAAAAATATCTTGTATTATCCGAATAAATTTCAGATACGTGTTTTTTGACTTTGGCGCACTAAAGCTTTTGTTCATTGAGGCACCTTGCACTTAAATGTGAATACGGGCAATTTTGATAGTCACCACAGGTGAATTGAAAGGTGCCAAAAACACCTGTATTATCCGAATACATTACAGATACGTGTTTTTTCACTTTGGCGCGGGCCAGCTTTGTTGATAGATCTACTTTGCAGTTAAATTTGAATACAGCAATTTTGTAGTCACCACAGGTGAATTGATAGGTGCCAAAAAAACCTTTTAATATCAGTATACATTTCAGACAGGTGTTTTTTTTCACTTTTGGTCAGTCAAGCTTTGTTGATGATTCTACAAAGACATGGTGGGATTCCATCCTATTTTAAAAATGTGTTTTCTAGAATTAAAGTACTAAAAACTTGCATGTACAAAATAGCTGGTAAAAAAAATTAATCTGAATTGTACAAGGGAGGTACAGGAAAACTTGACCAGATGTAGGTTATTCAGAGGACATGGAGTATGGAGCACGGACAGAGAACAAAGTACAGAGACAATTTCCTCCAGCACGTTGAGTAAAAAAGAGAAAAAGAATGCCAAGAAAAAGGGCACCTGGGTGGAACAGGAGCGTTAACCACCAGTATTTCCAAGTGAAGCTCAATTGGTCCACACTCATATGGAGGGGCAAGCGCTACCCAGGACAGGGACAGTATATGTCCAGTGAAACTAAAATGGGTGGTTTGAAAGAACATCCTTTTTCCGGCACTTTTTAAATGTGGGGGTCATGCAGGTTTGGGGCTCATGCTGTGGCCCAGGACAGGTATAGTCAATGTCCAGTGAAACTAAAATGGTGGTTCAAAGACTCCTTTTTCCGGCACTTTTAAATCTGGGGGTCATGCAGGTTTGGGGCTCATGCTGCGTTCCAGGACAGGGATATTCAATGTCCAGTTCAAGTAAAATGATGGTTCAAATCATACTGCCTTCTGGCACTTTTTAATTTGTGGTGATGCAGGTTTAAGGGTCATGCTGTGGTACAAGACAGGGATAGTGAATGTTGTGTGATTTTTTTTCTGTGGCTTTTATAACCTAAGTGTGTTGCCTAAGATGAAGCACGTATCCATTTGACTGTTGTGGATGTTAATTCCAGCTTCTCCAGCCCTGTTTGGGTTTAAGAATGAAGGTGTTGTTGCTCTCCCATAGACTTTAATGGTCATCGATCATAATCTACTATCGACTATCGACTATCTTGTCGATGATGGTCGACTATCGACCATCGACCGATGTCGATGGCCAACATAATCGCTCAACACTAGTGGAGACGCCTTCGAGCCAATCACCTGTACACCAAGCTGGGGAAATGTCTCTTTCACCAGATGACTCTACCATTTCTGGGCTACGTCATCTCTGGCAAAGGCTTACGGATGGACCCAGCAAAACTTTTTGCCGTTCTGCAATGGCCACGCCCAGTAGGCCTTCGGGCCATACAACGTTTTTTAGGCTTTTGGAACTACTATCGGCAATTTATTCCGCACTTCTCCACGCTGTTGGCCCCAATTGTGGCTCTCACTAAGAAGAACTCCAACCCTAGAAGTTGGCCTCCTGAAGCTGAGGGGGCATTCTCTAAGTTAAAAAAACGCTTTTGCCTCTGCTTCCATCCTGGCACGACCAGATCCTGCTAAGCCTTTTTTGCTAGAGGTGGACGCCTCCTCTGTTGGGGTTGGAGCAATCGTCATGCAAAAGGGGCCGACGGGCAAGACGGTCACTTGTGGGTTCTACTCCAAGACGTTCTCACCGGCGGAGAAGAATTATACTATTGGGGATCGGGAGCTACTAGTCATTAAACTGGCGTTAGAAGAATGGCGGTATCTGCTGGAAGGTGCCAGGCAACCCATCTGTATCTATTCAGACCATAAAAACCTTCAATATCTCCAGTCTGCCCAGCGACTTAATCCACCCCAGGCCAGGTGGTTTCTATTCTTTTCCCGATTTAATTTCCAGAATGTCAAGGCTGATGCCATCTCGCGTGCTGCTGATGTGTTCGGCGAAGAAGTGGCCCCAGAACACATTATACCCCCTGATCGCCTTGTCTGCGCAGCTCCTGTTGGCCTCCGGAAAGTCTCGCCAGGGAGAACATACGTGGGTCCCACGCTCCGAAGAAAAGTCTTGAAGTGGGGGCATTGTTCTTTGTTGGCTGGACATCCTGGTGCCCGTAAGACTTGCCTTCTTGTCTCCAGGTTCTATTGGTGGCCGGACCTCGCCAGGGATGTCAAGGAGTTCGTTAAGTTCTGCATCACCTGTGCCCGTAATAAGACACCTCGTCACAAACCGACGGGATTTCTGCATCCCCTGTCCATCCCCACCAGTCCCAGTCCCTGGTCACACGTGGCCATGGGCTTCATAACCAACCTCCCTCCCTCTTCTGGTAACACTGTCATCTGGGTGGTTACGGACCGGTTTCCGAAAATGTGCATTTTGTCCCGTTGCCAGGCCTACCCCAACTTCTCCTTGGCTTACCACCCCCAGACGTATGGTCAGGTAGAGAGGGTAAATCAGGTCCTGGGAAATTATTTGCGCCACTTCGTCTCGGCCCGTCAGGATGACTGGTCCAGCTTGCAGTCATGGGCGGAGTTCTCGTACAACTCCCTAGGGTGTCTCCCTAGGGTGTCTCTCCCTTCTACATTGTGTACGGTAGGCACCCCCGCCCACCTCTCCCGTTACAATCCCAGTCGGAGGTCCCAGCAGCTGATATGTTGGTCCAGGATATAAAAGTTGTTTGGGCCCTGACTCGCCAGTCGCTGCTTCGAGCTTCTGCACGCACCAAGACTCAGGCAGATAAGCGAAGGAGTTCTCCCCCAGTTTTTTCCCCGGGTGATAAGGTGTGGTAGTCGGCCAGATATGTCCGCCTTAAAATTCCAAGTTATAAATTGGGGCCCTGCTATGAGGGTCCATTCGAAGTGCTTAAACGCATAATCCCGGTGATCTATAAACTCAGGCTCCCACCTTCCATGCGCATTCCTAATTCCTTTCATGCTTCCCTTCTCAAACCTCTGGTTCTGAACCGTTTCTCTCGGAAGGTAGTCCCTCCCTCATCTGGGGCCGATGCCTCTAACGTCTTTGTGGTCAAAGAGATCTTGGGTATGAGGAGAACTAGAGGGAAACGGTATTTCCTCGTTGATTGGAAGGGGTTCGGGCCCGAGGAGAGGTCTTGGGAGCCAGAGGAGAACATTCTGGACCGTAACATTATCCAGAAGTTCCTTCAGTCCTGAAAGAGGGAGGGGCCAAAGGGGGGGTACTGTCACGGATGCCCCTGCAACCCTCGTCCCGGGTCGCAGGCGCATCCGTGCCCCTCACCCGAGCGGCGCGGCGTCCCGCATGTCGGGGCGCAGGTGCGCTCATTCCCCTGCTCCTTCGGGAGCGTACTTACCCGGCCGCGCTCCTGCTGCAGGCTCTGTCCCTTGGCGCACGCGGTCCCGCCTCCTAGGGCGCGCGCACACCGGCAGTGTTAAATTTAAAGGGCCAGTGCACCGGTAATTGGCTATTGCCAGTCACTGCCCCTATTTTAGCCTACCTCTTCCTGGCTACCCTGCCGAATCTTTAGTGCCATTAGCCTATAGAGAAAACCTAAACCTTGTTCTAATTATCGTGTACCGTACCGTTGCTTCCATTCCTCGACCACGATTCTTGCCGTCTGCCCTGACCTTCTGCCCGTCCACGACCACGAACCATAGCCGCCTGTCCTGACCTCCTGCCTGTCCCCGACTACGAGCCTGTCTGACGATTTTGTACCGCGCTACACCTCGGCTGCCTCCGCAAGCAAGTCACGTCAGGGGCAGCGACCTGGTAGACTCCTGCCGCAGCAAGTCCATCCCGCTTTGCGGTGTACTCTGGTGAAAACCGGGACCTACTTAGATACCGCTCCCTGGCGTGGCTTACGCCATCGATTGCGGTGGTCCAGAGGATCCACTATCTCCGACCGTGACACCAAGTCAAAGTCAGGACCTGAATCCAATCGAGAATCTGCAGAAAGAGCTGAAAACTGCTGTTCCCAAACGCTCTCCATCCAACCTCACTGAGCTCCAGCTGTTTTCCAAGGAAGAATGGGCAGGTATTTCAGTCTCTCGATGTGCAAAACTGATAGAGACATACCCAAGCGACTTGCAGCTGTAATCGCAGCAAAAGGTGGCGCTACAAAGTATTAACTTAAGGGGGCTGAATAATTTTGCATGCCCCACTTTTCAGTTTTTTATTTTTTACAAAAGTTTAAAATATCCAATAAATTTCATTCCACTTCACAATTGTGTCCCACTTGTTGTTGATTCTTCACAAAAAAATTTAAATTTGTATCCCTATGTTTGAAGTCTGAAATGGGGCAAAAGGTTTAAAAGTTCAAGGGGGCCAAATACTTTCGCAAGGCATTGCATATACAGGCTTTGGGTTTCACATGGCACACAACCTACCTGTTCCTTAAAAGTAGTTTTGCTCACTCAGCTGTCTGTTTGGTTTAGGAGAAGTGTACCAGAATTACTACCAATATTTGGGTTCAGAATGGTCAAACCCAAATCTCATGAAAGTCTACAGTACAAGGGGGAAAATTGTGCCTTTGTTTTATGGTCTCTAGAAGCACCTAGAGTAGCAAAATGCCTTCAAATAGTTGGTGCACCTCAAATTGCTGTGAAAAATCTGGGGAACATCTGGGAAACCCCATGGTTAGTGTTAGGGTTAGTCCACCTCTGGAGTATGGGTTAGAATTTGACTAACCCTGGGGTTCCCGCGATGTTGCTTAGATGTTCACTAGGGTTAGAATTGAGGATATAGCTGATGCTATGCCAGTTTTTGACAAAATTTTATTGTGGCCGCCCAGAATCACTGAAATTCAGGTTGAATTTTACCCAAATCAGAAGCGCAACACTGCTAAAAAGCATCACACTGATCACCTTATAAATGAATGAGGTTGACCTACTTTTTGAAACTCCCCTACCACCCTCACTCTCCTGGTTAGCTGCAGCTTTGATAGAGCAATGTACATGACATCCTTAGTAGGGGACTGGTAGGGAACCCTGGTGCAGCAGCGGTACTGGGCTGGTACCGCTGGAATGGGTAAGTACCTCTTTTTTAATTTCAGGACAGTGGTGTCAGGAAAGAAGTTTAAAATCCCTTGTAATGAATTTACAACTTAAAGTAGGGCAAATAATGTCCACCAACATAAGAGCACTATCTTTTGTGTTCAATCATAATATACCATTAATGTGGCAAAAGGAACAATACAGTTTCACCTGGAGATAACAGCAATGCTCCTCAAACTCATTTTAGGAAGTGTTTCTAAGTGCTGTATGAAATAATGCCATGATAAGTGTGTCTACATTTCTGTTTCTGAAAGATTCTGAAGGTTCGGAAGAACAGTTGGTCTGTTATCACCGAGTGAAATAGCATTGTTTCTTTTTCCAAAGTAATGTGTATTTTGGGATTGATTAAGAAATCTTAAGCTTTTATGTTAGAAGTTCTGTGTAGAGATGGGCGAATTGATTCTAACGAAGTGGAATTCGTTTAGAATTTCAGGAAAACTTCGGTTCTGAATGAAGTCGAAGTTTGGGGGACTTCGGGTAAAACAAAGGGGTTTCTTTTGATTGATAAAAGGCTGCGCATGGCTGCACATGGCCAAAAGGGGCAAAGAAACCTGGAGGAAGAAGGGCAATAGCCTGCAGGGAAAATTGCAAGATGAAGCCAATCAGAGACCCCCCGGAAAATTCTTTTGACTCCCCCGCCCCTAAAAAAAGTCCGGGCTCGACGCTGGGGGGTTTCATCCCCGGGCTCTCACGTACTAAATCGGGGAAGGTGCTCCCCCGGGGGGGGGGCTGATTTTTTAAACTGAAAACTGTTTTTTATTCACCCTTTTTTGGGGGGGGTTTTCTCAGCTTGCCCTCAGAGCTGCTTCTCTTAACTTTTCTTTTTCAAATTTTTTTTGGGTTTGGATTTTGAAATCCGTGGGGCGTCCACGCACTGCATATCCCCATTTAAAATCCTATCTGCTCACAGCACATTGAATACCAAGGGGGATCTAACCGGGTTCCTGTTTTTTCCCTTTTAAAAGAAACAGCTTTTTTTAACAAACAAAGTACCACAATAAATTTTTGGCTGTTGGGGTGGAAATAAAAAATACGCCATTGTAACACGCCCCCAAAAGCTACAAATTTGTTTTGGCTAAATTGTTTGGCGCAATTTACATCCGGGGGGTTAAATTTTAACCCGTTTTTTTTTTCAGCTGTGGGGGATCCCAAGAAACCATCATTTTAAAAACGCCAAAATAAAAACTTTTTTTCCCTGTGCAAATTTTCCAAGCAAAATTTTAATTAAAATTTTATTTTTTTTTTTTTCTTTTTTTTTGTGGGGGCGTAAAAAAAACCAAAATTTAACACGCTAAAAAGCTAGTATTTTGTGTGGCTAAAATTCTTTCCCGGGAAATTTTACATCCAGGGGGTTAAATTTTAAACGTTTTTTTTTCACTTGGTGACCCCAAAAACCGCCCAATTTTAAAACCCAAAATAAATACTTTTTTTCCTGTAGCAAATTTCCCACAAAAAAAATTTTAAATTACAATTTTATCTCTATTGTGGGCGTAAAAAACCCCGGGTTTTTGTAACACGCAACAAACTACTAGTTTGTGGGCTCAATTTTTGGCGCAATTTACATCCGGGGGTTTTTTAAAGGGCTTTTTTTTTCCAGCTGGGGTTGACCCCAAGAAACCGTCCTTTTCAAACCAAAATATAAAAATTTTCCCCTGAAAAAAATTTCACAACCAAAGTTTAATTTTACAATTTTATCTCTTGTTGTGTGGCTAAAAAACACTCATTTAACACGTAAAAAGGGTTTAGTATTTTGGGGTGGTTTCATTTTTTGGGGCCCAATTACATCCGGTTTTTAATTAACATTGTTTTTCACTGGGGTGACTCCAAGAAACCGTATTTTCACCGCCAAAATATATACTTTTTTCCTGAAAGCCAAAATCACACAAAATTTAAATTTAAAAAATTTATTTTTTTTTTTTTGTTGGGGGAAAAAACACCGCATTGTAACACCTACAAAAGCTATTTTTTTGTGGGGGCTCAATTTTTTGGGCGCAATTTACATCCGGGGGTTAAAAAAAACCCGTTGTTTTTTCAGTTTGGTGACCCAAAAAAACCACCATTTTCACCCCCAAAAAAAATATATACTTTTTTCTTTCCCCTAATTCCCCAAGAAAAGGGTTTAATTTACAATTTTTATCTCTTATTTTTGGGGCGAAAAAAACCCCAACCCCCAAATTGTAACCCCGCTACAAACTACAAGTTTGGGGGTGGCTAAATTTTGTTGGCGCAATTTAAAATCCGGGGGTTAATTAAGCGTTTTTTTTTTCCCAGCGGGGTACCCCAAGAAACCGTCATTTTCAAAACGCCCAAAATATAACTTTTTTCCCCTGTAGCAAAACCCAAAAACAAAGGGTTTTAATTACAATTTTATCTTTTGGGTTTTTGAAGCATAAAAAACACCCCAAATTGAACACGCTACAAAAGTTTCCCTAGTTTTGGGGGTGGCCCCAATTTTTGGGGCCGCAATTTACCCCAAAGGGGTTAAATTTAAAGCTTTGGGTTTTTCAGCTGTGGTGACCCCCAAAAAACCCGTCTTTTTTCAACGCAAAAATAATACTTTTTTTCCTTACATAATTCACAACCCGAAGATTAATTAAAAAATTTTTTATCTCTTGGTTGTGAAGCAAAAAAAAAACAAAAACCATTGTAACATGCTAAAAAAGCTACTATTTTGTGGCCAATTTTTGGCGAATTTTACATCCGGGTTTTTAAATTTAAGTGTTTTTTTTTTCAGCTGGGGTGATCCCAAAAAAACCGTCATTTTCAACGCCAAAAATTATTACATTTTTCCTGAAACCTTTAATTCCCCAAAGCAAATTTTTAAATTTTAAAATTTTAATCTCTTGTTGTGAACAAAAAAAAACACGCCATTGAAACACGCTACAAAACTACAAGTTTGTGGGGGCCCCAATTTTTTTGGGGGCGAAATTTTACACCCGGGGGTTAATTAAGCTTTTTTTTTTCACTGTGTGACCCCAAGAAACCGCTTTTTAAACGCCAAAATATATACTTTTTTTCCTGACAAAATTTCCCCAAGCGAAGTTAATTCCAATTTTATCTCTTGTTTTGGAAGCAAAAAAAAAAAAAACCCATAGAAAAACCACAAACTACAGTTTGGTGGCTAAATTGTTTGGCCAATTCTTGGGGGGTTTTTAAAAAAAAGGCGTTTTTTTTTCAGCTGGGGTGTTTCCCAAAAAGAAACCCCCTTTTTAAAAGCCAAAATATATACTTTTTTCCTTAGCAAAATTTCAAAAACGGGGTTTAATTAAAATTTTTAATCTCTTGTTTAAAAGCAAAAAAAACCACGCCATTGAAACCACCACAAAGCTACAGTTTGGGGGTTTGGCCCTCAATTTTTTGGGGGCAAATTTACATCCGGGGTTTTTTAATTAAAGCGTTTTTTTCAGCTGGTAAATCCCCCAAAAACCGCCCATTTTCAAACCCCCAAAAATATATCCCAATTTTTTTTTAAAAGCAAAATTTCACAAAAAGGGGTTAAATTTAAAAAATTTTATCTCTTTTTGGTGGTGTAAAAAACACCCCCATTGTAACATCTAAAAAAGCTACTAGTTTTTTGGTGGCTAAATTTCTTTGGCGCAATTTACATCCGGGGTTTAATTAAGCGTTGTTTTTTCAGCTGGGGTTGATCCCAAAAACCGTCATTTTCAACGCCAAAATAATACTTTTTTCCCTTTTAGCATAATTCACAAGCAAAATTTAATTACAATTTTACTCTTGTTGTGTGGGCGTAAAAAAACACGCCTTTGAAACCACAAAAACCAAAGCAAAAAAATTTGGGGTGGCCCCAATTTTTTTGGCGAAATTTTTACATCCGGGGGTTTTAATTTAAAAGCTTTTGTTTTCGAGTTTTGGGGTGATCCCAAGAAACCGCCCTTTTTCACGGCCAAAAAAAAACCATTTTTTCCCTGAAAAGCCAAAAACCCAAAAAAATTTAAATTACAATTTATCTCTTGTTTTTTGGGGCCCGTAGAAACACCAATTGAAAAACCTACAAAGTTTTGTATTTTTGTGGTTCAATTTTTTTGCGTTTTTTTCACCCCAGGGGTTAAAAAAGGCATTGTTCTGCATTGTACTCCGTAAAAGAAACTTTTTTTTTCCCCGCCACAGAAAAATTCTGTAGTATAATTCATATCCGAAGGTTAATTAAGCCTGTTTGTGTTTTTATATTCGAAAAAATACACAGTTTTTAAAACGCAATACAAGTAAATTTTTCCTGCCCATTTGTGGAGTGCAATTTTTTTTTTGTAATTGTATATTTTTATTATTTTTCAAGAAGAAAAAAAAATATACTGGGTTCATTTGGCGTCAAATACAGGGTGTGTATTTATCAAATAAGAGTTTTTCCCTCCCAAAATTGTCCCGAAAATTTTTTGAACAAACCCGTAAAAGTCGACAGAGAGGTGGGAGGGTCTTCATCTGCGAGTGGGAAGGCACAAAAATTCCAGGCCCAGGTCCAGGGACAGCAAGGGGGACTCCCCAGCAGGGGGGCACTTTGGTGGGGGCCACAACCCGCCCCCTTCCCCTCAAACGGCCCCTGTACGACACCCCCCAAAGGGTTTTTTGATTGGTTACTATTCCCTCCACTTTCCCCCCGATACATCTACAAACCCCACAAAGAGAAGGGTGGAACTCAGGAAAACCCCAAACCCCTTTGTTTGGGATTTTGGGCCCCCCGGGGCGGGGCAGCGGCCCTCACCGTCCTCAACCCCCCCTCTGGGCCCCAAACCGGTTTCCCCCCGCCCGAGATCTCAAGGGTCTTTGGGGTCAGCGCCACTATAAAAGCGAGGATGGGAAAAAAATTTGAGGGGGGCATCCGCACTCTTTTCAGCGAAAAAATGGGCAATATCCCAAAGCTTTTTGCGTAGGCGGGAAAAATAAAAAGATGTTGAGAGTGGCATTGGGGGGCATGTTGTGAAGGGGGCCCGCTTTTTGCCAACCAAGCCCCGGGGAAGAGGAAAGCAGTGACATGAAACCAAAAAGATGATGAGTAGCCGACCACACTTGGGGGGCCCCCCGGTTTTGGGGAAGGGGTTCATCCCGTCAGGGGGAAAAGGGCGTCAGCTTCGCGTCCGGCAAACGGGCACCCGCAAGTGGGTTGTGGGCCCTGGGCAGTAGATTTGCAGCAGTGTGAGGTCGGGAGCCAAGTGCCCCCGGGGTAAAAAACCCCTTCGCAGGTCCCAAAAAAGGGAAACGGTACAAAGGGGTTCCCGCCCAGGCAGCCCGGGGGCAGAAAAAACACTCAAATGCGGAGCGTTTGGGGGGTAAAAACCCCAAAATCGGCGGTGGGGGCAGTTCTTTTCTAAACCCCCGGGGGAGCCGAATTGGGTAAAAAGTTTGAATCGAAAACAGAAAGTTTAAGGGTGGCCAGGGAGCAACGTTTGGGACCACGGCCCGCTTCAAAACCTGCAGCGTCCCCCCCATCCGACGGCCCGGGGGAAACGTGGGTCAGATGTGGGGTCCACTTTCCGGCCCCAAACAAAAGCAGAAGCAAAAACAAAAAGCCCAGGCACGCAAAAGCCCATTGCAGCCAGTCAAAGGGCCCCTCACCCCCTGCAGAAGGGGACTGTTTTTTCTCTTTTACATCATCTCCCTGTCCAGAAGCTCCGCCCTCGCTACACAAGGCGCCAGCAAATCTTTTATTTAGGCGATTGCAAAGAGACAACATTTTGCCCTCCAAACCAAGTCTAAGGTTTCAGCAGCTGACCGTGCCCCCTGTCCAAGTTGTTTGGGACTGGGAGTCCCTCCCCTTTTCCAAATTTGGGGGACTCTGCACTGTTTTTAGGGGAACAATGGGTTGTGCCGACCGAGATGGAGATTCCCAAACCGTAATATTTTTTTTCCAAAAAAAGGGAGTACCACACTTCTAAATATTAAACAAAGGGGGGTCATCCTTGAGCTTATCGGTTTTTTCAAAGTTTCAAGGCAGCGTGGGACGTCTGGACTGTAACTACGGTCCCGGGGGCCCGTAACTGCCCTTTAAAGGGCCCCCTGGGTAATGTGTTTTCCGGCCCATCCCCACCAACAACTTGGACGGAGACCCGGGTTTCCCCCTCCACGGTCAAACCGGCTCCCTGCGCCAATGTCCCCCCCTCCTCCTCCCCCCCCAACATCTGAGCCTCCACAAGTACGCCCCAACATACCACATTTAGGGGACAGCGGGGTTTACGCAAGTTCTACACCTGGGGTTGCCTCGGCCCCCCCCAAAAGAATTTTTAAAAACAGGGAAGGGAAATCCCCGCGGGCAAAGAGCAAGAAAAACGATGTGTGGCTTTTTCTCCGCGCCCAAATGCAAATCGGAACCATGGGACGAAAAATGGGAGGAACATGGGGGTCTTTCGCGGGCCCCGAGGAAAGGATAGTCCATGCCCCTGCAAAGGCGCAAAGGTTCAATTTTGGTTGTGAAAAGGTTCCTGAAGTCTTCCACCGATCTTCAGAAATTCGAAAATGGCCAGGAAACTGTGCATGGGACTTTATCCTTCCCAAAAAAGCCAAACACCCTCCTCGAGTTTTCAGCGGCAAACGGTCCCCCCAACAAAACTCTGAAATGAGATGTTTCCACCCCCTTGGAATTTCCCCGCCTCACATGTTTTGGGCCGCTGTATGAACAAAAGAAAGGCCATTA